>QZLH01000550.1:39389-58766 GCA_003833135.1 Oehlia diaphana
TTTTTTTTGCATTATTTAGTATAAAATTATTATTCTTATATAAATAATAATTTATATTTGCTTTAATAAATTATTTTTGTGTAAAAAAATTAAATTCCAAGAATTGGCCCATATGTATAATATTTTAAATATATAAAGTTAATTAATAAAATGATTAATAAGGCCAAATTATTTAAGAATTTTTTTATATTCTTTGGCAAAAATTTTTTTCTGCCAAGTTTTAATTGATTATTTGGAATTATATTATCAAACTAATATTGGATTAAAATTAAAAAATTATTTTAGCAATATATATAAATTATAATAATACCTACTATAATTTAATTATTATAATTAATTCTAAAATTTCATTAAAAATCAAATTCTTTTAATGTAAATTAACTTAAAACAATTTTTGTAAAAAGAAATGTATTGTAAGTTCATTATTTGATTAATCAGTATAGTAAGGTTTTTTTATGAATTTTGAGAATCATTTAAAGAATATATAAAATTTTTTTTTAAAATAATTTAATAAAATAATAATTTCAATGTATTTTTTTCTTTTTAAAATTAAAAAATCTCAATAATTTCAAAATGCTAGTAAATTTATAATATTATATTTTTTAACCAAAAAAATAAAACTATTAACCAAATTAAAGAAACTTATTTAAAAAAAATAACAAATTTCTGGCTAATACTATTACAACTAAATTTAGATGATATATCCATTAAATAAATAATAATAAGTTAAATCTGAATTCTTTAATTCTTTTAACATATCCTTTAAATTATTGCAAATTCTGGATTTTTTATATATATCTACCAGTCACTTTTCTAAAGCTATTAAATTCAAGAAAATAATCCAATTCCAGTCTTTGGAGTAAACAATACTGTAAATAATCTTTTAAAAGATAGTAGAAATCATGAAAAAGCTTTGGAAGTTCCAAATAAGTGTACAGCTGATCATTTTATAGAATAACCTAATGAGATATTTTGATGAATGATTTTTTAAGAAAGACTGAGAGCAGAAAATAAACTAGCATTAGTTTCAGAAGTTTATGTAGAAGCATATTTGAATGGCAATATTCAACTATCTTGATATTACCAATCAACAAATAAACACATTCTAAATCACTACCACCAATAAATGGAATGGGTACCAAATTTACCATACGGTGATGTCTTCCTTTTAGATCAACCAGAAAAACTGCAATATTAAACGATCTAGAGTAATTGGATTATTTGCTAGTAGAGTATGAGGTCCGTTGTGGACCAATCTTTTGTATCTATCTATTTCAAGGTAAACATCGGTACCACTTCTTTTGAACAATTCTATACAGTTAATCAAATTGGCAAAAATTTAATCATGTAAACAAGACCATTTGAAAGTATAGAAGACGTAAGAGTAAAATGTAAAACTAGAATATTAATAAATATATTGAAGTATTTTACCTTCTAAAAATGCTATGTAATTTATACTATTTCTCGCATTTTTCCTCGATTTATATGATTATAATTAACATCCAAAAAATAATAATAATAAAGTAGAAATTACTATTAAATTGTTTATAATAAGTTTACCGATATTTATTTGTATCATGATGTCGAAGAGATTGTTATTTTTTCCTAAAAAAAATGACCCATAACCACGCTATCATTTTTACATACTGTACAAAGCAAATTATACATGTTTATATTTTATACATATACAGATATACTGTATCTATTATACAATAAAAATTATAAATGTCTAGCAAAATTAGTAATATATCTAAGTGTTAAAAGTAGAAAAATTAAAATATGTACGATATTTACACTATAAATGAAGGTTTATCTAGCAACAAAAAGCAAAAATTAAAAAATGGTTAGAACAAAAATCGATCCGTTTTAATACTGTCATAATAATCAGAATTTGATCGAGGAAGAAAATGTATCATTTTATCGTAATTATTATTCATAAATGGTTTATTAAAAGGAATTGGATTTGGAGCTCTTAATATGGGAGAAGTCGTTATCACTATTTATAGTGAAATAAATCAGTTAAAGTTTAATAAGAGACAAATTATAATTAGCCGGTTATTACGAACCTCTTTGTTCATCTTCAGTATAATCTATCCCAATGGGAAAAACATAAGATAAATATCGTGAATTAGAAATAATCTCTTTTAATTCTGCAACAGCATCTTCAAATGCTGTATCTTCACTTTGATTATCTATACTTTTTCGTAAACTAAATTACAAGAATACAAGAATTAAATTACTCGAAAAATATAGAACTAATAAATTAAGAAGATTTACCTATTGCAATCATTGAGAATTAGTCCTTCATGACCATCCTCTTCGTGTGCCACTTTATCTCTAAACTCGTTTTCTAAACTTATAAGCCTCGAGGATGTATTACTCTGTATTGTGCCCGTATTAACTGGCAATAATGGCAAAATTTTCAAGTATCCCATATTTGTACATTGCAAAGAGCAATTTTTATCTCGTAAAACACCATTTGTATCTTTTACCGAAGAACTTTCTAATTGATGATGTATGATGGTAGTATTACTGTACATTATTTGTTTTTATTATAAATATGTTATTAATGGTTTGAGTAATAATACATTAAAATATTTACGAGGTCCCGCACAAATTTGATACACAAGTTTAATTATTTAGAATAACACTTGGCGTTAAGTATTTATAATAATATTTTTTTTTTTTTTTATTAACTAGTGATGTGAAAATCAATGGTAAACTATAATCAATGATGTTAGAATTGATTAATAATGTTATCATAATACTAGTTTAATTTGTCAATTTTGACATAGCATATGTGATATTTGATAAGAATGATGCAATAACACGAGATATATTTTTTGGTAAAAATGAAAAATGTGTAAAAAGTTGTATCTATTCATCAAAATTTAATAAGGTATTGCGTCTAGGTGATCTATTGGGTGATCTATTAATTGCAGAATTATGTGTATTATCAATTCCCAAACTTCTCGAATATCTGGGCTGCCTTTTTATATTATTACCATTATTCTCTTCTTTATCTTTCTTTGTTATCTCAATGTCAATAATGTCATTATTCTCACTAATGGGAGATTCAACAATTTGAGTCATTGAAGGTGTATTAGAACCCAAAGAACCTTCCATATTTTGATGATAAGAAGAAGTGTGAGATCTGGAATAGATTCGTCTCCTATCATTTACATTATCGATAAAAGAATTTCTTTGCGTAGGAAGGGAATTTTCATATTCTTGATCGTTCAAAGTCAAGTCATCTTCAGGAGGTAATTGTTCTAATTCTTCATAATCTCTTATTTTCTTTCGATATTTCCGTTTAATCAATTTCAATTGATCAATATAATATGTATCTATATAGTAATCTTTCAAAAGTATCTAAAAAACATGGTTAGTAAAATTCACATTTTGACTTTACAGAGGAGTTATGACAAATACATTTATTTTAACTTACTTCTACTATTTGAAGCCTTTCCTCAATCGAAGAATTTGGAGGCATTTGTTTAACTTTTTCGCCAAATGGAATACCAGCACTCGAAACATAACGATTTGCAAGCTGTCTTTGGAAACTTCTCCTACAAGGCCAACAAACAAATATAACTTTTTGAGTTATACCCCAAGGAGATAACTTTGGGTTACCGAACAGATAAAAGAAAATTCCTGCACAAGCTGTATAAAAACCACCAAGATTCGCAATATTTCCCATCACTTTATGAAAATTTTTTTTTTAAAAAATTTAATAATCTCACGAAAAAACATTACAACTTCAATTTTGATACTACTTACTAGTTAACTGAAATTTTTCTATTTCATATCTAGTTGAATTTGATCTACCTTTAATACCAACAACGATTCTATCTTTTTGTGGTAAATCGGGAAAATCAGTTTTATGCCACTCAATATTTAAAGTTTGTACATTTCTTTGAAATAAACCGACTAGACCCCAAAATTGATTATAATAAGATGATCTCACAATGATGGAATATTCTAATAATAACCACTGACCACCTGTTAAATACATTGTTGGAACATTTAGTGAGTTGACTTTAATAGAATCATTCTTATGATCTTTCATAAATAAATCATTTTGTAAACTAAATTCATCAATATCAATTGCAAGAAGAGTGGTCATCAAATATGAAGAATCAGGTGTAACTTGGTTAAAAGAAGTATCAACACCATCGATAGTAAACCATAATGTATTATAAGAACTTCCGATTTGTTTATATATTTGGCATTGTCTCGACTCTTGTTCTAAATTATAACAAGAACAAGTTGAAATAGAATTTGGAGTTTGGCATTTACATTGTATCGGATTTAATATTTGAGTACTTTCAATATCTCCATATGGAACTTGTTTTCTTTTTAAACAAAATTTCATAGATGGAACACTATAATATAATTTTTGTTGAAATGTTAACACTTCGGGAGTATCAACTCTTATTAAAAATTCTCCAAATAGATTTACTGCATATATTACTAATATTGTTGCCAATATAAAACTAATTATAACTCTTATCGTTTTAAACCAAAATGGTTCTGTAGTTTTAGTATTAAATATTGAATCAAATACGAACATTATGAATGACTTCGATTTGAAAGGTGAGTGAATTGAAAACGTTGAAATTTATTAGATTAAGTAGTATGCAGGTTATGACTTATGACCCATAATACATATTTTAACAATGAGATGATCTGCAAAGGACTTTTCATTGTATAATGAATTTCTTATTATATAAATTGAGAACCTTTCCACTTTAAAGGCCTTTTCTTTAATTAAAAAAATTTTTACACGATGAAAAAGAAAATTAAGATTAATAATAATAATGAAATCGTTGAAATTATAAAATGGATAAATTCATATAATTTATTAGAAAAGATATTTTTAATAACACTTTGTATATACATAATATTTTTATTATTCGGGGGAGTTACGATTTTAAGCGTACCAATTATTTTTCTTATTCCATTCGTCATTTTATCTGGTTGTCTCACTGTAAGCAATTTATGATATATGTATATATACGATAATAATATTATTAATCCATAATTAATTATAAGTCTCTTTGATAAAATCGAATCAAAGTTTAGTGCGAGAACATTAATACGTGCTATTCTATTTTGTATCGTAACGGTGATACCAATATTATGTACTATTTTAAACATGGTATTTGATCATAATTTAAGCGAATATTGTGAAGAATTTAAAACTTTATATAATGATTGCATCAACGATTATCAAAGTAAGTTCTCATTAATATCTCTCTTTTTTTTATATATATAAAAAATAAAAAATTAATGTAATTTTTTTAAATTGATTAGATAATATTGGAATAAAGAATAATTATGATGTAAATGGGAATAAACTTATAGGACTTGTCATTCTATGTATTTTTCAAGTTACATTCATGATTATTGTAGCTTTATTATGGCAAAAGAGGTAAGTTACCGTACTACTTTTAAAATCATATAATCTCGCCGATCTAATGTGACATTAAATAGATATTGGAACTTTTTACCTGAATTCGCCCTAACAACACGTGAAGAAATAAAACGTATGTTCATGATTTTACGCGTTTCAGTATCATAATCTAATAATCCTCTTTTTATTTTAGGAATGTTTACACATTATATTTATTTAATATCATTAATTCATTCAAATGTAATAATAATTGGATATTGGATATCAATAAATTGGTTCTATAAAACAAGAAATACTTACATGAATTATCGAAATACATTGTTTACCAATAAATTTTTTGACATTATACCTTATTCTCTTATTCTCTTTATCATAAAGATAATTATAATTAAAAAAGGTGTAAGTAAATAATGAACCTATGTTTCTCTTTAATAATATCAAAATACTCACATAATATATTTAAAAAAACAAATAATCTTTTTTAACAGGTTCAAAAAGAATCTAGATTAAAGATTTTTGTTTATTACATTCTTAATATTGCTCTATGCGTAATAATATTTTTACGTACGGTTCCGACTTGTTTAATCCCTTCAAATTATATCGGAACTGATTCTATTATAAAAAAGTGTGATTTCACAAATCAAATTCGTTGGTCACCTCTTTATCAATTATCCTTTATCATGGGAATGGTATCTATACTCATCCTATTGCTTTCATTTTTTAATGTTTATCTATGTCAAAGGAATTTTGGAAAGAAACTTAAAGTTTATTGCAAGTATTTTCGAGTCTTTAACTATTCTTTATATTACCATATTTCTTAATTTAATTTGTCTTTTTTTTTATAGTGGATTATGAAGTCGAGCCAATTGAATTTGAATATAAAGATGATCCATTACTCGATCAAGATACTGATGATGAAAATGTATAAACAATAATTTATTTTTATTTATTACATTTTCAATAATTATCCTAATTAATAAAAATAAAAAAGTTTTTCGTAAAAAAAAAAAATAAAACCAAAAATTCTAAAGTTCCTAAAAAATGACCAAATAAAATAAAATAAAAAATAGAAATAGAAATAGAAATAAAAAAAAACACATAAAATAAAATAAACTAACTTAAATTCATTATACATACCTGCAAAGGCTTGAAACATTCTTTGCTCTCTTTTTCTTGAGAAAAACATCTTATTTAATCTCTTTTAAAAACTTGTTATGTATGGGGAGAGTACATCATAGCAGTTACAGCAGCACCAATAATACCACCGTTTTTAACTGAAACTATTTTTACTTTTTTATCCTCTCCAGATTCTTGTATTTCTTTAAGAAGTTTGCTCATTGAAGAAGAATACTTATAATAACTATTATAAATTGATCCATCAATTGCTATTCTAACCTCTCTTTCTATGTTTTTATATGTTCCACATTGTAGTTTAATTAATGATGCGACAGCCGCCACTGCTAAATGTGCTGATCTACGTGAAAATTTTCTCACAAGTTCTTGAACTGTACGCATGTCTCCAACCGTCGGTGTATGATCTTCGGAAAATTTAAAATTTTGGGTTAGTGATTTTAAAATATTTGCTGAATTATAAGTACGGTCACTGAATAAAAAGAGAGGAAAAAATGTTAATAAATTATATTTAATATATTTAATGTGCAAACAATTTGTTTTTTTCGTCTTTGTTATACCTTTCAATTTCTGACATGTGAACAGTAGAAAAACTATAAGGAATTTCCATTTTTCCAGGTAATTTCCCGTCAAATAAATTACAATTTTTAACGTAATCGACAATGGCCAATCTAACTAATTCACCCATGTAACGTCCGCTGACCATTTTTTCAAAAGGTTGAAATCCCGGTATAGAACTTTGTGAATCAAGTATTTTATCATATTTTGTTTTTTTTGGTAAAAATTCTGCTCCCATTAAGCTTATCTCATTATTAACTATCATATACTGAGGAGAATCTGGAGGAAAATTTTGTTTCTTAATTTCACTTGTTTCGCAGATACACGCTGCATTTGTTCCTGTTCCTATGATCATAGATGCAATCGTATTTTGATCTCTGTAAGCATATGCTACAAGTGATCCAACTGTATCATTAACTATAGCCGCAATGTGTATATTTACTTTCTATGAGCAATAAGAAAAGAATTAATATCTCTTTTTTTTTTAAAAAAAAAAAAAGTAATTAAAAGAATAGTGATCTGTGAATCTACCTTACGAACGAAAGCATCATTTAAAAGTTCAACAACATCATTATTCACCAAGCCGGGAATATCAAATCCCTTACCCATCTTCATTGCCACACCTTTATTGATATCAGTTTGTCTTTATAATATTAGCGGTGAAAAATAAATTATACATAATTTGCGGATTCAAATTGCGAAAGAAACCATTTTTGTTACTCACTTGATTGGAAAACTAAAAGACACCCCCATATACATCTCTTTTTCAAGAGATTTAATCTTAATCAATAAATCTTTAGCGCAATCGGCGACCCAATCGAACAAAGTTTCAACAGGAACGGTTTTTAATTCCTCAGGAATGACGAACTGTTTTTGTTCAATATCAGTTTTACCATCACCAACTAATGTAACAGCTGCCACGCGCAAATTAGTCCCACCTAAGTCCAATGCAAGATATGTACCAGTTTCCATACCAGTTGGCAATCGACAAACATACGAAGGTATCATCGTTGATTCATCTTCATCAAAACCACGACGATATGCGTCTGAAAAACCAGGAATTATTTTTTCTTCTATATACTCTTTAGTGATAAAAGTCTGTTCTTCAAGTTCCTCTAAACTTGGCGTTGGCTCGTCCATAATAACTTATTTTATCAAACTAAAATTTAATGTGAACGTATAAAAGCAGATTAAAAAAACTATTCAAAGAAATTTTTTTGTTTTCTAAAAAAAAAATTAATCATTTATGAGAGAGAGCAGTAAATACTAAATTGGAGTTTTAAGGTGAGGGGGTGTGAATTAATAAACAAATCACATACCTAACAACCCCTAAATGTCCCGAAAGAGATCATCACATGAAACATTAATATTTTGTAAGTTATGTGGTCGTAACCTAATAATTAAACCTGTTTTTACCATTATTTAAATTGCTTTGATCATAACAATAAATATTATGATAAAATTATGAAGCAATTCCATAATATAAAAAGTAATTTAAATTTCGGTATATGTTGCCAAATTTGTATCAATACTGACAATAAACAACGGAGATAATCAGGGTAACTTTTTTTTTTTGAGAAACCTTAAAAAAAAAAGGTAAACAAGATCATTTGTACAATATGCGAGTAGTGGAAAGATGGCGTTATTGCAAGACGCCATTCATTCAACACAAGAGTACCCGATTTCCCCTTTTTAATTTCGTACGTCATTTTATTTGAACTATTAATACAAGCCATCTATCAAAGAACAATCTAAACTAGAAAAAACCTTTGTTATGTGATATTCCTGCGTCGGACAGACCTTTTTTAATCCAAAACTTGAATTTATAAAATTTTTAAAATTTTGATAATTTTTTTAGATTTATTTTTCTGAACACAACAGCTATATGATCGGCCCCAATAGCCTAATGGATATGGCGTCGCCCTCCTAAGGCGGAGGTTCTAGGTTCGAGTCCTAGTTGGGGCGAAAACTTTGCAATATAATAACATTATCCAATTTTTTTTCGTATCAATTTTATTTCTTTTATAGAGAGAGAGAATAGTAAACAATAAAGAAAGAAAAAAAATAAATAAAAAATAAATGTATAAATATAAGAGACTAATTAAGGCTAATTTGGAATTAACCTTTTATACTAAAATAATCGTATGATATTGTCGATCTAGAATGTATTTGGAATTCAGATATGAACCTTCTCCTTACGAATTATACTAATGATCAGTGGAATATCTATTTTCCAAACTATTTCACCACCTCTCATACCTCTTTCCAATCCGAACTTTTTCTTTTTACCTTCACCAACGGGAGTCATTGCGACTTCTTTAACTTGTTCCAAAATATTCTCCAACAATCTAATATCAAATTTTCTATCATCATTTTTGACTTTTGGCAATTGATCGATTAATAAAAGTACGGACATATCAGCTAAAGATTTTGAAAATAACGAGCTAGGTAATTTATATGAATTGAATTTTGGAATGGTCTTGATTTTACGTTTTCGAGAATTTTCTATCGTATCATCACTATCATAATCTACTTCACATACATTTAATTCTGAAGAATGAAGATGGTCAATGATATTACCCTCATATAACAAGGAATTTCTTGCAGAAGTTATTTGTTGAATTTTTTGATAAGTTTCTGCATTGTAATCGGTATCTTCATCGTCATCATTAAAATTAAATAAATTCAATACATCTAAATGGGCAATATAAATTGCACCGCCTGGTTTCAAATGCGAATAAATGAATTTGCAAAAGGAAATGATATCATTTGATGGATCGATTTTTGGAGTAGTTATATCAACGCTTTATTTTATTTTATGCAAGAAGAGTGTATAAGTAAAAGAGGAGGGAAGAAAACCGAAGTTCTTTAAACTCTTACTTACAGATAATTAATCATATGTATACAATTAATAAGATCTAATGGAATGAGTGGTAAGGGTGCCTCCACTCTTAATTTGTTTGTTCCGTCGTTTGCGTTATCATCCATATCAAAATAATCCTGTACCGTTCCATTATAAACGATACCTTGACTTAAATGAGCATACTCACATAATTTTTGTTGATAAGTTTGTAATAAATTTGAATTTGGTTCAATTATATGAATTATATTTTGCCTATTCATTTGAACATTTTTCTCGAGTTCTTTAGCAAAACACCAATCAATGATTTCACCTGAACCTGCTCCAATATCTAATAAATGAAATTCTGATGAATCAGAAGTGTTAGATAATACAGTTTGAATTGTCTTGTGGAGAGATGGAAGAATAAGTTCACATGAATCGGTTCCTAGTATGTCGGATGGACCATGAATATTTGTGACATGTTGTTTTCGTAACATCATTCGGTGAATAAAAATGTGTTCATAAATTTGAGAATTTGTCAAATTTTTAAATTCTTTTAAAACTTTTCGTTCGGCTTCCTGTTCTTCCGGTGAGAAAACTGCAATCGATTCACTTAATACATTCATCTTTATTAAAAAAAAAAAGAAGAGAGATGTAAGAATAAAAAAAAAACCACAAATGTATTACATTTATCATTGTTTTTAATTTATTCTCACGGGTCAACGAATAAAAACGAATAAAAAACGAATAAATAATACGAATCTATAGATGGAATCTTAAACGTCATAATGAAGTATATGGTTAGTGCAGCATCTGAAAACAATAATTATTAAATAATTGAATCAAATCACACGACATTATAACGTGGTTATGATCCCATTTGACTGCAAGCACATGAACAAAATTATCTATGAATTACGAACTTTTTTCCCTTTGTTTCAACATTTTGAGTAAGTAGTTTCGGAATTTTCGCCTAAAATTAAACATTAAGGAAATCGGTAGACATGAGATTGTTTACAAATATCGTAAATCATCAAAATAGTTACATTAACATTTATCGGTAAAAATAGGATAAACAAAGTTAGGATTTGACCAACATTATTTTCAACATGTACAACTTGCTTTATGCTTTTTGTTATATACTGTAAAAAATATCGACGATAAAGAATAATTATAATCGACACCCTCGTATTTTTATAAATTCGGTGTTACGTCAATTATTTTTCTTAACAATGCGTAATAATTTCAGGACAATATAGATTACATAAACAGTTAATTGCAATTCACGCATGATAATTAAAAGTATTTAAGTAGTTTTCACTATAAATTGCTTAGATCCAAAATCCAAATCGCCCTAAATTTATTTTATTATGCAAATTTAATAAAAAATATAGCAAAATAGATTTCTCTTTTTGAAGTTGCAGACTGGTTCTATAGTGATAATTTCTTTCATTCCCTTCCTTTTCATTACATTAAAAAAGGGTTTTTTTCTGGTTTTAATGTATAAGTCGAATCACATGAGCGACGATAAAAATTTGCGTCACAGAACAACCAAGCCACACTGATCACCGAAAGGTATATACAGTGGTAGTTCTAAGCATGAAAGAAACCAGCATTGGACAAAGTCGTTAAGATTACTTTCTCTTATAAAAACATACTGCTTTCTCTGAAAAAATATTTTAATAAAAATACTATTATTTACTTATATTTAACATCAGAATGTTACCAGTTACAGCACTATTTTATATTAAAAACTAAAAAAAATTGCATGAATATTTTGAGTAAAAGAGCATTACTAGTTTCTAGACAAGTGCAAAAAGGCTACCCATTTCTTGAAAGGCTGAATCTGAATCAGACCTTAAAAGAGGTATATTTTTTTTAAGTAGGGTAACTCCTACTCCTAGTGCAAAGTCAAGAATGGATAATTTCTAAGTGGATCAGGGAATTTCTAGTTTAAATTAGGAGAATTACTTGATTTGTTTGCTTGAGTTGGTTTAGGTATGTTTTTTTATTTGCAAAGTGAGCAAAATCAAGAAATGGATGTGGTTGGAAATTCTTAAGTTTTATATATATATTTTTTTCAATTATTGAAAGGAATTAGCTAAATGGAAAGCAAAAAAATAAATCAAAAAACTGATCTATACAATATCTATACAACAATTACTGAAGGATAGAAATGGATAATGAAAATTATAATAATTTTGTAAGTTAAAGTTATCTGTTTATATTTGATAATCCATTTATTTATTAAGTTTATAAAAGGTGTGTTTTCTTATTTTGCAAAGTGTAATAAGCAAAATTAAAGAATGGATAACTTTTATATAGATTTGAAAATTCCTAGTTGGCTTAGAATTTAATTCTTTATATTTTTTATTCTTTTATTTCTTTTAATTCTTTATACTTTTTATTTTCTATTCTTTTATTTCTTTAATTTTTTATATTTTTTATATTTTTTATTTCTTTTATTATTGGATTTGTTTATTATATTTTGTAATATGTATTTTTTATTTTGCAACTTTTAAGCAAAATTAAGGAATAGATACTTTCAAATGAGTCAGAAAATTCCATAATTTAATTTATTAAAAAGATAAAAATAAAAAAATTTACAAATATTAGTTAAAAATTACAAAAAGTAAATACAAATAATTTTAATTTAATAATCTAATTTTGGCAGTTTTGGCAGTTTGGCATACCAAAACTTCCTAGTTTTAGCAAGTAATTTTACTTATATTAAATAAAATAGTTGTCATATGTAAAATACAATTAATAGATATTACACTTAAAATGCAAGATTTATATAAATTATGATAATTATCTACATTAATAATTAACAGTTAATTTTATTAATAATAAATTTTAATTTGTTAAAAATTAATATTTAAATACTCATAAATTACACAACACATTAAATTTTCTAGTTTTTCACATTATCTGAAATATATTTTTGAACTAATTGTTTATATATAATTACTATTTTTTTCTTATTATATATAATTTAACATGTCATATTTATATCTGTATTTAAAAGAATATTAATTCCAGCTGTTGATATTTAATAACAAAGTATTATAATAGAATTTCCAAATAATACTAATACAACTTATAAATAAACTTTAATACCAAAGTAAAATATATTTTATGGCATAATTCTATTAATAATAAAACTAAAAATTTGATTATATTATTATTAAATCCTTTTATTAAGACAAATCTAATAATATAAATTTATTAAATTAAATTATTAGTTGTATAATACCAGAAGTCTATACTTAACAATCATGTGATTTTGTTGAAGTCAATTCTATATTATATGATCTGGAATTCAACTAAAAAAAACTGGGATTTCTTGTATTAAATACTAATAAAATGCAATTTTTGAAAATTTTTTATTACAAATAAGATAAAACATAAAAAAAAGTAGATTTCAGCAATAAATTACAACTACTACTATTTCATAAAAGCCATACATTGATAAAAAAATTTTTTTTTAAAAAAATTATATTTAATTTATAATATGATAATTCAGGCTAGTATTATCTAGAGATATGATCCGGTCATCCGGAATCCTGTCATCCTATCAAAATCCGGATTTAAGCCACAATCCGGATTGAGTTTTTTTGAAAGGATGATATACGTATTGCAAAAATTTTGACATCAGATCATTCCATTCAATCCAGTTAATATGATTGGTTAATTAATATAAGTTTAAATTCCTAATCAGCAGTAATAAAATGCATGTACTGTATTTACTATACAAAGAAATTAAGAATGCAATACATGATGCAGAATAAATGTAAAAGAATTATGCGTTATCTATTTTTACTTAAAATCTATATAAATAATATAATAAATAATAATGACTGAAGTTGAAGGAACTCATGATAATAGTAATACAGAAATTGAGCAACCAAACCAAAAAAAAAATAAAATTAAATGAAAGATGTGGAGGGAGTAAAATTAGAAGTTGGATTTGAAAATATTTTGAGCCTAATTTTAAGGAAGGAGTACGATATGCAGTTTGTAAAGTAGAAGTAGTAGTTGGAAAGGAATGTGGAAAGACTTATAAAATAGGAACATCAACTAGTAATTGTTCTGACCATCTTGCAAATATTCATGGAATAACTCAAGAACAAGAGGAGGCTAACGTAAGTAAAATTTATTATTAAATTATTAATTATATGAGTTAAATCTTAAATATATTATGCTTTTTATTAAAAAAAAAGGTAAATCAAAATCAAAATATTAAAGATGTATTTTCTAAAGTGACTTATCATCAAGAATCATGTCAACTTGAATTGTGTCAACATCTTACAGATTGGGACATATGTGATTCTCAGCCACTTACAGTTCTTGAAAGTCCAGCATTTAAACAATTAATTTTTCAATTAGATCCAAAATTTTGAATACCCAATCCAAAATATATCAAATACTTATCCATAAGGCATATAATTACTCAAAGCCATTAATTATGAAAAAATTGGAAAATGATGCTAATGCAGTATCCTTAACTTGTAATCTTTAGACAGGACGTACTAATCGCCAAGGGTTTCTAGGAATAACTTGTTCATTTCTTGATTCTGAATTTTAACTTCATGAAATTATTCTTTCAGTCCAATATGTTCCATATCCTCATACAGCTAATCATATTGGTGATACGTTACTTGCAGTATTAGATGAATGGAAACTTCAGAATAAAACTTTTATGATAACTACAGATAATAGTTCTAATATGCGAAAAACTATCAAAGATTTGGAGTTGGCAGCAGATAATATAACGTGGCAGCCTTGTACTACTCACACGTTACAACTTGTAGTTGGAAAAGGTCTGATGACTATTAAATTATTAGTTGGTCATGCTAAACGTCTTATTGATTTTTTATGAGTTTGAAGCAATTAGAACGTCTTGAAAAAATTCAAAAGTAATTTATACAACTGATAAGTTTAAGTCAAATACAATATATTAAATTTTTATTTTAATTTTAATATTATTTAATTCAATTTAATATAGAATTCCAATAGCTTCTCAAGAACACCTATAGTAAGTTTAATTTTATTAAATTATATGTACACAGGCAATCTCAATAAATCAGATCCTTGATAAACTAAATTTGGCATTAATTCAGATTTTTCTTCTGAAACTAAATCATCTATATTAAAACAGTCTTGATATATTAGACTTTATTAGTAAAATCTTGATATTTCGTAAATCAGATTTTATTCTAGATCAACTATAGTTAAAAAATCTTGATATGACGTATTAATTTTTTTGAAGTCTGAAATAATTATGTCAATCATTTATTAATTAGGTAAACAATTTTTCTCACTTTTTTTTCAAACTATACTTTTAGCATAAGAGAAAATAAAGATACGAATAATAAAAAGAAGAAATCTTTAATATTAGCTCAAAAGAAAGAACTTTGCAAAAAATAAAGAGATCAAAAACTTAGTGGTATTCAATTAGTAGTACAATATGAAATTTCCACTAGCACAGTTTCCGATATTTTAAAAAAATCAGAACATTGGCTTTCCATTAATACCACTTTACCAAATGCAAATAATTTTCGTGATAAATCCAGTGTTTATCCACAACTAGAAGAAGTAATGAGCATTTGTGGTATAACAGATAGTTCTTTTATAAGAATAAAATTATATTCATTATTAAATAAATTTTGAAATTTTGAATGAAAAATCACGTGATTTCTTGGTATTTCAGATTTTTCATATATTTTTATATAAATCTGGTTTGGCAAGATTTTTTTGATAAATCAGATGTCTTGATATATTGGATATTTTTACTGGAACCAACTGATCTAATTTATTGAGATTGCTTGTGTATCTTTATAATGTAATATCAAATTATAAATTATACTAATCTTTTCAAATATTAAATTATGTTATATAATTTAAGATGCAAGAAAAACAGCAAAATATTTAAGGCATACTATTGCTGATGTTTCAACCTGTTGAAATTTCAGCTATTTAGTTTGGTATCAACTTTTAAAGTTAAAAGGATATATTCGTAAACTTGAAGCTAATCTAATTGAAGAAACTGATCAAGACTCTAAAAAGAATTCTCAATGATTAACCAAAGTGATGCTAACAAATGATGAATGGGATTTACTCTGTGATTTAATTTTTATCTTAGAACCTTTTGATAAAGCAATCTAGTATCTTGGAGGTAATAATTATTCTACTCATAGTATTATGAAACCTTTGATAACTGAAATCATTAACAAGCTTAAACGTGATGAACCTAACGAAAATATAATAAATATTAATATTGAAAATTTGGAAGATATTTTTGTATGGGATGAAGATTAAGATAATCCAAATAATTCTAATAATGAAAAAAATACTAATGAGAATCAAAAAAAATGTAGATTTAAATCAACCCATGCAAACCTCAGGAGTTCTATAAAAAGTAAAAGATACTTTATATCAAACAAATAAATGTGAAATATCATACTTACCATTAATTCTTGATCTTTAGATTAAAAAGCTTGATTTTGCATCACATGAAATGAAACAAACTCTGAACTCTTTAAAAGACAAGTATAGGAAGATGAAACTTAGTATATTATCACGTTCACAGTCCTCTTCATTTCCTACACTGACTACAATTACCACCTCTTTTCTTAATCCTACATTATCCTCTATACTTTATTAATCAACCCTTTTTGATATTTTTAATCATCTATTACCTTAAATAACCTTGATGAATATCTTGCTATTTCATAAATACCATTTAATATTGATCCTTTTTTCTAGTGGAAAATTAACAAAGAAAAATTTCCAATATTAAATGAATTAGCACGTGCTTATCTTTCAGTGTCAGCAACCTTAACTTCAAGTAAAAGACTGTTTTCAGATTGTAGAAATTTAATGAGTTCTAAAAGAATACATATCAGTTCAGAATTTTTTAAAAAAATTGTTTTTGAAAAAAAATTATAATATTTTGGATACAATTCACAAACCATCTTCACCAAAAAACTAATATAATGTAATAAATACAATTAATATAAACAAATTAACAATAAATTTACAATAAAATAATAAAATAATAAAACGAAAATGTGAAAATTTTTTTATTGTGACTTGTATTACATTGCCAAATCTGGTTAAATTCAATCAAATTTGATTATCCGTTTAAAATCTGGATTATCTGTACAATATATACAGATGGATTTTTTTTTGAACGAATAAGAATCTAAATACAGATTCTATATTTTTGATCAAATGCAATCTGGATCATCTGGATTTGATCAGATCATATTTTTAGCTTGATTGCGCCATACATAGTGCATATTATATGCTGTATCTTTAATCAAAAAAATAAAATTACATGATCACTGCTCTAAACTAAGGTTTTTTATTATCTCATCCAACGCAAGTTCTTCTAACCAATCTATTTGAACTTTAAACATATTCTCAGGTAATAATCCATGAAGGAATAACTATTTGAGCCATTCTTCATGGTAGCCCATACTTTTGTTGCATTCTTTTAGTTTCGAATAAAAGTTCTGATAATTCACTATGTTCATGATCAGTGAAAGAAAAAAAAACATGCATATAAAAAATTGAAAATTAAACATCCCAAAGATCTTTGATTGAGGGAGAAACTTACCTCTTTTTCTTATATATCATTTATACAATAATTTTTTAGGTTCTGATATGAGAGATACTTTAGAATAAATGGTATTAATTCAGGCAGAGGTAATCAAGTAAATTAGCTATATGCATTTTTTTACATGATTAAAATATCTTTTAATTAAAAAAATAAGATTAATCATTACATAAATCTGCTTATGCATTGTAGCCCAGCCAAAAATCTTCTGAGGCTAATGATCACTGCTCCACTCAGAAGAACAATCATCATTTTGTGTAAACTTTACTTCTCATGTTAATTTATCCAATATCAATTTAAGACAAATTATATAGACTTCTTGTCAAAATTCAGGTACAACCTCTATTAAAAACATTTTTTTAATATTTTTATTCACATCTTTTATAATATCATCTAAATTTTCCATATTGTGCAAATTGCTATTAATCCCATATTTTGCTATATGGGCCAATATCTTTAATCAAAAAAATAATATTAATGATGAGCACTCTGTGTCACATGTCGTCTATAAGATAGAAATTTACCTCATGTTGCCACCAATGTTGCATAAAGTTCATAAAATAATGCTTGGTTAAAAAATAAAAGTTAGGATAAAAATTGAAATTTCTTACTAAAATCTTAATTTGCGATAATTCTCCCATATTTCTATAAAAATAATTAATATTGCACTTTTTACTCATAAGAAAAAGGCTAAAAGAATGTGTTATATTTTTAATACAAAGATGAATAAAAATTTTTTATTAAATTCTGAACTGCAGAAATCTTACTTGTATTTATACATTTTAAGAAAATTATTTCTATTATCTACTATCTTTTTCTACTAAAAAATTTAGAGAATTTAAGAAAATAAAAGAAATTCATTATCATGTGACTATCTTGTGACTAAACTAAACTATAAATAGTATTTATCAGCTAATTATTTATCTATCGGTTAATTATTTATCTATCAGTTAATTATCGGTTATTATAACTCGACTCCAGATATTCACATAGCTCAGAATAATCAGACATGCCTACCATAAGTCAAAATGTAAAAAATCAGGCATTAATCAGTCACCAATCGGGCGGTAGCTGATTGGTGACTGATTGGTGACTGATTGGCATTTTCGCCAAATACCGTCACCAATCAGGTAGTTTGCTAACTTTAATCTAGTGATCAGTAGGGCTCTAATTGGTTTTGATAAATACTGAATCAAACTGACCAGTTTTAGTATTAGACCAGTTTCAGTTTTTTGATTTACCAAACTAAATCCTTTAGTAAATTTACTGATCGGTTTTAGTAATTTTGATTTCAGTATCGGTTTTGTGATTTACCGAACTGAATTACTGAATAAAGTTAGTATAGTAATTTAGTAAATTCGGTAATACAGATTGATCTTATCAATCTTTTTTTATAAAAAAATTCTTTTGTTAATAATTTCCTTTACCTTTTGTTAATAATTTTCTTTACCCTTTCGTTAATAATTAATTGCCGATCTGCATGTGATCAATAGAATTTACATAGTAAAATGCAGCATTATATTAATTAATAAAAAAAATGCCGTTTGAAATCTCTGTTTTCCCAAGAAACAACAATATCAAATATATATATAACTTCCAAAAAACTTGTTGCAACTGGCACTATTTATATCAGAACTTCATTATTATGTTCATATTTATATGACTTGTTTATTATTTTTTAAGAAAAAAATTTAAGATAACTATTCCTATTTTGAGATTATGTTAAAGTTCTTTTATTATTCATATATTTCATTATATTCATATTTTTTACAAACTGGACATATTTGTGAAAGAAAAAGAGATATA
>QZLH01000551.1:22273-66958 GCA_003833135.1 Oehlia diaphana
TTAGAGGTGTTAGATTTTAGTTTATACAGACATTGCGGCAAAAGTGACAGAGGTGCTTAAATTCGGTAGGTGCTTAAATTCGAGATTTTACGGTAATACAATTATACAATAGTATTTCATGGGAATATCACGGCTGCGCCGTGAATTACTACGGTAAATCAGATTACCCGTCGGGTCACCTGTTTAGTCACCTGTTGTTGATTAATTGATCAAATGTAAAGTACAAATGTTTTGATTTCGGTCACATGTTCCAATATTATTTCAAAGTGATACTGCTGTACTGGGAAAGATAAAATGAGAAGGATGACAAATTTTGTAATTCTTTTTACCTAATAAGATAAATAAAATAGTATATTAACTATATTTATATGGTGATATCGTATTAGTTTTTTTTTGAATCAGACAGAGAATCATTCCCAAATTCGAGTCAGTGCTTACCGAATTTTATGTTCTCGTGATATAAACTAGAAAATGCAAAATGACACTTTATTTACAAAAGAAATTTGAATCAACGTGAAAAAAGGAAGAAATTTTGCCGATGCAATAATTTAAAAAGGGAGGTTTATTCCAAACATTAATTCAAGTCATGATCAAATTCTTCCAATTTTCTAAATCAATTGGTAAGTTCAAATTTCGTAAATCATTCACTATTTCTAATATATGTAATCTAAAACAAAAACTATTTACTATCCTGTTTAAAAAAAGGTCAAAGTTTTGGATGCAAATCGAAAATGACAACTTTCGCTCATACCGATTTCAATAGTACTGCTTATAGTGCATACCGTCCCACGTAAATATTATTACTTATATTTATATATGATATTTATATTAACTCTATTTATATATTATATTTATCTATGTTATTTTGTAGTTATGGAAAAGGATTATATGAAAAAATTTATTCTTTTCATAGATCTCATAATGGTAGATTTGATAATGCACTTGATGTTGCTACGGGAACTGGACAAGTTGCAATTGAATTATCTAAATTATTTAAACAAGTTTATGCAACTGATGTTTCTTCCACAATGCTTCAAAATGCAATTAAAAATCCAGATATTACTTATTCAATTTCCAGCGCAGAAGATTTATCCCAATTTTCATCCAATTCTATTGATTTAGTTACGGCAGCTCAATCAGCTCATTGGTTTAATATAACAGAATTTTTTAAAGAATCTTTTCGTGTGTTAAAACCTCAGGGAACTTTAGCAATATGGGCTTATGGTCAAAATATTCTGAAGGATTATCCAGATTTTAAACATTTAACGAAAAAATACGTTGAAGATGAATTTAGAACTTATTGGAGTAAAGAACTGGATACCATAGGAAATTTTTACAGAGACTTTAAATTTCCCGAAGAAATGTTTCAAACCGTTAAATGGGAAATTTATGATGGTGAAGAAACTCCAGATGCCGAACCACTTTTTATAACTGAATGGACTATCCCTCGATTAGTAAAATATTTTAAGGTAAATTTTTTTTTTTTTTGTTAAAATGGTAAAATTTTAAGATTAAAATTTCTCACCATTTTTCTTATTACTAATAATCATGATTAGACATGGAGTTTTTATAAAAATTATATAACAGCAAATCCCAATTCTCCGGATCCCATTGATAAGCACATTGCTGATCTAACTCGACTTTTTGGATGGAAAGATAACGAAGTGCTGCAAATTCATTGGCAAAGCGTTTTGATTTTAGCTGAAAAAAGATCATAATTATCTTTTTATAGATAATAACTGTAAAAAAAACATCAAAAGCCACACTTTTACGACGATAATATTTAATTTTAAATAAAATCCAAACCAAATTAAGAAAGAATCTAAACAATGTATATTGAAATCACGATGATGTCATTTACTCTGATAATAAAAAATATACACTTTTGTTTGTCTTTTTTTTTTTTTTTATTATTTCTTCCTTTCTTTTAAATATATTTTTCATCATTTTTTTTTTTGTTTGATTAAAATAATAAAATAAAAAATGTTACCTTCTAAAAAGTTGAATTTGTCAAATTATCATACAATCTTTGATAGTCTAATACCCAGAAATATATTGAGTCAAGGTATCCTAAAAATTATTATTTAGCAATTAAATTTTCTAAAACAATTTTTTTTTATAATCAAAATATTTAGCACATCTAATTATTTTTAGATCAATTAATACAAAATTAATTTATTTTACTTTTTAAATAGATTATGAAAGAGATTATTTGGCTCGACGCAATTTATTACAAGCGCGCGCTATAATTACTGTTATTGTTTCAACGATGTTAACTTTAATTATTCAACTTGTTGTAGACCTTTACTTATCCTACAAACACGTTAAGTTACTACATATTGCTTGGCCCTTTTCTTTCATTGGAACTTTGATTTGCGCAGGTTCATTTTTAATTTACTGCGTTAATAAATTCCCTTCGTCACGTGTCTATTAATTCCTATTCTGTTTCTTAATTATAATTTAGCGATATTATATTTTATACCTTCGGGAAGAATTACAATATCTCAAGCTGCAAAAGTTGGTATTTATTTTTTCTTGTCAATATCAGCTTATACATCTTGTATTGGTAATGTATTTAATTTTTTTCATATTACGTATATTACGCGCAAAATGTCATTCACTCACACTCTCTTTTTTTTAACTAGGAAATCAAATTCAAACGCTAAGTCATGCAAATTTTTTTGTTGTGCCACCTTTTGGGTAAAGTCTTGCCTTTTTTACATGCTTTAATATATTTTCTAATATTAACTATTCATACGTTTCTTTTATTCAAAGTTATATTTTTGTTTCTAAAGAATTTGGAAAACAAACCACGATAGTAGTATGCATCATGCATGTTGCTGCTTTTTTTCGGTAAGAATAAAAAATTTTCACTTTGGCGCAGCAATTCAGAAACGCTCGACAAAGATGGGATGATAATGTTCTTATATATGCGATTCCGTTAATATCTTAAAAGGCATTTGTTCTTGTGGATTTTAGGTCACTTGGAAGACAAATAAATCCAATTTCGTTATCGTCAAGTGGCTGGGTTGTCTGTGACGTTTATATATTATGTTTCATATATTTTCTATTTGTGAGTATATCACATTCCCATCTGAATTTTTTCTTCTATTAATATTTTCTGAACTTAACGTGAATTTTTTAGGTAGCGTACGAACAAGAATTTCAATCCAACCAAGAACGGACCCAAAAGTCATTGGATGAAGTAAGTATAAATGAATTAGGTTTTTTATTGTTAATTTAATTAGTAATAAATGCTCTTATAAATAGGCAAGATCTGCAGCGACGGCCAAATCGATGTTCATTTCGAACGTTAGTCATGGTAAGGACAAATACTTACAATTAACCACGGATGCATATATATAATATATACAGTATATATCAATTAAAATTATTGTTTTTTTTTTACACTTTTGATTCCACTAGAATTACGAACGGTATGTGCAAAGTTTTGTCTAATTCTTGTTTTTATAGAGTATCTAAATTTATTTTATTATCATCTTATCATATTGAAGCCATTACATGGTACGTGAACAAAAGATATAGATTTCCTTTTTTAATTTAGTTATTTTAATAATTAATCTATTTTCTTTTTTTGTAGGAATACTTGCTACAGTTGAAATTTTAGCAAAAACACAATTAAATGAATCTCAACGCACACTACTTAGCGCAATTGAAAGTTGCGGAACAAATCTAATATCGGTAAATTGATTACTTATGAAAAAGTGTTTGATGATATATTGATTATTCATTTATTTAATTTATAGGTAGTAAATCAAGTTTTGACTTATGCAAGAATCGAACACAATAAATTGGAACTGGTAAGCTATAATTGGGTAAAGACATCCATTATTAAGATGTTTCGAAAATATAATACGGGGTTTTATTCTTTTAGGAACATAACGTTTTTGACATATATACTGTTATGCAAGAAATAGGAGATGGTAAGAATAATATGAAAATATATTATTTGTCAAGTTTTTTTTTTCACATTATATAATAATTATAATTTTTTTATTTTTAGGTTTGGCGCCTATACCAGAAAGTAAAAATTTGGACTTTTTTGTTTGTGTGGAAGCGAATCCCTTACAAAGGTTTCTTGTAGGGGACGTTGGTGTTTTGCGTCAAATTATTTTGAATGTAATTTAAATAAATAACTTTTTTTTTTTTTTGAATCTTAGAATTTCATGAATTTCAATCTAATATTTTTTAATTTGTTTACAGCTTCTCGGAAATGCGGTATATAAATATTTATAAATCAAAATTTTATTTTTTTATATTAAAGTTTGTCTATCCCGAAATTTTTTTTAGATAAAATTTACTGATAAGGGAATAATAGAATTAGAATTAGTTACAATTGAAATAACCGGCGAAAGCAAAAAAGACGGGCAAGAACAATTAAGACGACAAGTGATAACGTCAGAAGAGTTTGAAACTATAAAAAATTCATCATCCGCTTCTGTACAAATTAATTCTCCTGGGCAACTTTCTGAAAATCAAAAAGATAATATTCGAGAAGGTCCTAAAGCTCAATTTAGAATTAATGTAAACGATACAGGACGGGGTATTGCACCTGATTTTATATCTCATATGTACCAACCATTCTCACAGGTCTTTTTATTCTTTTTTTTCCAAAAAAAAAAAAATAATCAAGCACTCACTTTTTTACATGTTTTTATTATAGGAAGATTCTTCTCTAAAAAGAAAATTTGAAGGAACTGGATTAGGTCTTAGTATTGTCAAGGGTAAAGTTGATTTTTATTTTATGCGTTTCAATTATATTTCTTATATTTCTAATCTTATTTAATAAAAAAAAAATTTAGGCCTTCTTGATATGATGCATAGTCAACTTGAAGTTGACTCAAAACTTGGACAGGGCAGTAAATTTTCTTTTAAACTTGAATTGCCAATTTCAGATCGCCTTGACGATATGAACGCTTCACCTCTTCCATTCGATCATAAATATCTGAAACTTCCTCCATCAGAACAAGAGATGTTAATAAAAAGGCTTCGTTCCTTATCATATGTTATCTTAAACGTTGAAGAATTTTTACTCTCACAAAAAATAGCACATTATTTGGATCAATGGGAGTTCAGTTATAGATTATTAAGTAGAGATAAATTGAAATTTGAATGTACAAAACAACATGCTGATGTTGTTATCTTGAATGATAACATTAATGATTTAGAATTGTTCTTAAATGAGTTTATACAATATTACCGAAAGCAAAAAAATATGGGAATAGAAGAGGAAAGTATTGACAGTGTTATGAAAAAAAGACCACAACATGTACTATTTTTTAGTACAATAGAAAATTATCAACAAGCTGAAACTCTTTTGATGAAATATAAGCCACAAAGTGTTGAAGTCGTAACTAAACCTGCTGGTCCTGTTAAAATATTAACAGCAATTATAAAAACTATTGAATCTTCATTTAGTAAGTATGATGGCATTATGAAAACTCAGGAAGAAAGGATCAGATCAATCAGAGAAGAATATCTTGATTTTATTAAAAGCTCAAATAATCATAAGATCAGTACGATGGATATTGGACTAAGTGGGGAATTAACAATAAGTCCAAGTAGACTTACGCCACCCGCAATGATTGAAAGAATTATATCTGATGTAAGTGGAGAAGATAAAGAGACTATTTTTGATCAAGAACAATTAAAGGAGGAATCGAGTATGCAATTAAAAACTAAAGGAGTCAAGAATAAATACAAAGAAGAAACGGAGAAAAAATTACAAAAAAGTCCAAAGGATATATCATTTTTAATAGTTGAGGTAAAAAAATTTCAATCTTGTGATCTATTTCTTTTCTTTTTTTATTCAAGATTATTTTTTTGAATTATTTATAGGATAATAAAATCAATGAGATGATTTTAACGACGATGTTAAAACAATCGGGATATTATAATTACGATATTGCAAATAATGGTCTTGAAGGTTGGATTGATTATATAATCTTTGGTTGTTTTCTTTTCTTTTTTTTACCCTTAATGCGAGCAAAATTCTCATTATAGCTGTTGAAAATTTTACAAAGAAATCATATGACATAATATTTATGGTATGTGATATAATGAATTTCGATGGCAAAAGATTATTTTTCGGTCGATACCAAATTTGATTATCGAATTTCGAACTAAAAATTTGTTTACGCATTTATTAATAGGATCTTCAGATGCCAATATGTGATGGCGTAAGCTATTATTATATCCGTTTTTATTTCACATTATCTGTAATTTTTTAAAATATAATCTTTTTTTTTCTTTATTCCATATAATAGATTGTAGCAACGAAAGAAGTAAGTAATTTCTTTGCAAGTTTATCTATTTATAAAATTATTTATTTAAACATTTTAATTAATTTAAGATACGGAAAATTGAACGTGGAGAAGAATCATATTTATTGCAATCACATACCTCAAGTCCAGGGTCTCAAAGTCCGAGTGATACTTCTGCGGAAGGAACGTGTAAGATTGGTAGAAAACGAAGAAAGAAGGCTATAATTGTTGCAATGACCGGACTCGCTTCAGATGTATATAAATTAAAGCTTACCTTCTTTTCTTTATGAATGTGTACTAATAATAATGAACTTTAAAATTAATTGATGCATAAATAGGAGGATAGCCAAGCCGCGGTATAAAGATAAATTTTTCATTTTTATTATTAAAGTAAAATTTTTAATATATTTTTCCCTCTATTACAAAATTTAGGAGGCAGCTGGATGTAACGAATTTTTGACAAAGTATTTAAACCATTTAACAATGCTATTTATTTATTTATTATTTATTTTTCGTAGTTATAAACGTATTTAATTATAAAATAAAATATTTAATTTAGGCCAGTATCGATAAAATCTTTAAATGCACGTATGGAAAGTTGGACGAAAGAAGCATTAAAGGTAGATGAAGAAGCGATATCATCAGAAGAAAAAAATGATTAAGACGAACAAGATTACAAGATTCTGAATGGTGATAAATTTCTCGTGATTTATTTACAAATTTATACATAAACCTGTTATAAATACAAAATCATAAGTTATTTAAAGTTTTATTACATAATGTGTATAATAATATAATCTAGATGGCAATTGATCATCCCACGCGAGTAAAATTTTCTCACACTAATATTTGTGGCTGTAAATCATAAAAAATATATAAAGTAAAATAAACCCATTTTGTTGGATATTTAATAATGGAATCAACTTCATTCCAAAATATTACAATGTATGATGAAAAAAATATAACATTTGACGTTCCAGGATGGGGACATACAAAAGTATCAGTTAACGAATCAATGACTGCACAAAATCTTTATTTGTTTGTTGGACTTGATAATATCGATATCTGTCAAGTTATTTATAGAATAGATAATCTAGTTTTAGAAGCTTATAAAGATGAAAGTGTTAAATTTATCTATGAAAAATGTGATGATAAAGTTGTTCAAGTTATTCATATATTAGAGAGTATGATTGAAAACGATAGTAATAGCGATCGTTATATTGAAAATAACGAACTTTGGCAACTTACTAAAGATTTATTTTTTATGGCCTTGCAAGAACTTAAATTTATAATAGTAAGTTTTTCTCGATATGTGTATTGAAAATTTTCAATTATACTCTTATTCATTCGTGTATTATTATAGAAAGAGCTAGATATTAAAACACTTTGTTATGATATTTGGCAAGACCTTAAATTCTTACTAGAAGTTCTTGATCTGAAAGGAATTTGTTTAAGTGTATGGAGAGCGATTAAGTATATATTCGTAAGTAATTTAAATTAATAAAATATTAATTATAGTGCATAGGTATTAATTTCATCGTATCCTTAAAGGAGACATTTGATTATCGAGCTATATTGGATGCTGCTGGAAGAGATTTTAGAATCTTATTGGTAATTTTTTAAAAAAAGATTGTATATGCTGTGTATACCTGTTACTTTGTTTAATACGTAATCGATTTTATAGGAAATGATTAATTCAAAAGAGATATGCTCTGGTACTTGGCAAGACATTAAATTTTTATATGTAAGTATTTTTTTTTATTTGATTATGAAATATTAATAATATGAAATATAAATTAATTGTAGTTATTAAATATAAGGATTCTTTTAGAACTCGATAATTCGTAAATAGGTGGCAATATTTTATCAAAGAAAAAAAAAAAAAATAATTTAAATAAATTAAATTATATCATGACTATTATTATATATAAACTTTATATTCTCTCGATGGAATTTTAAATATGTAACTACCTTTTCCAAAATAATCTTTTGTATCTTATGTATCAAAAACATATAATTCATTGCGAGTTGAAAATTAGTGAAAATAAACTGACTTTGTTTAACCAAGATTCTTCACCCCACCTTTTTTCTTTGGTGTTCTTGCATTCATATTGTTTATTAATTGATATTAACAACCGCTCCTCTTAAAAAAAAATATTGTCATTACCGCATTTTTGACTACTTTGCAGATACTAATTTTGTTTCACATGACTATTAAAGTATATGATCGGTGATCGTCTCACAAAATATAATGTATCTCTACACAGAGTTTTTTGATCATAACGACGCTTTATATTCAGTAAATCACTTTTGTCAATAGTGAAGGGAAAAATACATAACATGGCTTCAATTCAAAGTCTTTTCTTTGGTATTCGTGAATATCTTAGTCCTGTACTCAAAAACTCAAAGTTCAAAGAAACTGGCTGCATTACACCGGAAGAAGTAAGATATTACTATTATTCATTTTTTGCGAACCTAAAATATTTCATCGTAATATACTTTAAGGAAAGTTATTAGTATGCATAAAAAATTCTCCGATCTTTGGTTTTTCTTTAGTTTGAAGCAGCTGGTGACTTTTTGGTATATAAATGTCCAACATGGAAGTGGTAAGTTTTTTTTTCTAAAAAAAAGATCACATATGAGAAAGTTAATCTTCTAATTATAAAGGGAAAGTGGCGAAGTAAGTAAAAGAAGGGATTATTTACCCGCTGAAAAGCAATTCCTTATCACAAGAAATGGTATGAATTTAAGTAGAATAATTTGATTTACAACTTTTATTATATTATATATTAATAAATTTATTTTATTTAGTACCATGTTTTAGACGCGTTAAGCAAATGGAATATACTGAAGAGGACTCAGAAACTCAAGTTGAGACCGAAGATGGTGAGGAAGCATGGGTTGCAACTCATAGTGGTCGTGGTATGTTGAGATGTATTTCAATAATTTATATTTGCTGATTTATATTTAGAATGAATATAATTGTTTTTACATATAAGTTGCTGCAAACATTGAGGAAATTGTGCAGCAAATTGAAGGTGAAGATGACGAAATCACCAAAAGGATGAGTAGCATTTTAATTGAGCCGGAAACTGAAAAAGAGGAAGTTGATATTCCTGATTATGATGATATTCCGGATATTGAAGATGTTGTTGAAGATGATGATCCTGTAAATTATCAATGATAAAAAATCAGTTTTCTTTTCTCTTTTTAATCGTAAGGTTAATAAATCCAATACGTAATTTAGGCGGCATTGAATACAACGAGTAATGTGGTTGCTACGCACGACGATGGTCTCAGGTATGTATAAATGATTTATTTTTTTTTATCTTCATTGTTAATATATATTTAATTATTTATTGTTACAGTGACAAGATTCTTCAAGTACGAACATACGATGTATTTATTACCTATGATAAATATTATCAAACTCCGCGTATGTGGTTATTTGGTTATGATGAGGTAAATCTAACTGATATTAAAAAAAAAATTCGAATTTATTCTAATTTATTTATTAATTAAGCACCGAAGTCCTTTGACATCAACTCAAATATTTGAAGATATTTCTCAAGATTATGCTAAAAAAACCGTTACTATTGAGGCGCATCCACATTTGAATATGTCATTAGCTAGTATTCATCCTTGTCGCCATGCTCAAGTTATGAAAAAGATTATTGAAAAGATGAATGAAGAAGCTCTTAAAAAATTTGAATTATTAAAACAACAATACGGAAATTCTCCAAATGCTCCACAAGCTGAACAAGCACAAGTTAGGGTTGATCAGTAAGTATTTGATTAAATAGTTATTAGACGAGGATAAAAATATCGGTCTTCATCCCCATCCAATAAATCACCTCTACTAATGTTGATATACAATATTAACAATATGCAACATAAAAATATCGGGTTGTTAAAAACCCGTACATTCCTAATCGACTGAATAATAACTTTTTTTTAGAAGTTTTCTTGTTTTTTTTCTCATGATTTAACTAATTTTTCTTTCTTTCCTTTATTATTGTTAGATATCTTATTATTTTCTTGAAATTTATGTCTTCAGTGGTCCCAACAATTGATTATGATCACACAATTAGTGCATAGATAGTGCATAGATAATGCATAGACAATGCATAGACATGTATTTTACTCTATTTAATTAAGTAGTTTTTGTATAATATATGACTACAATATTTTATGCGAAGGGAAAATTTTAAGACCATTATATATAATTGATTTTATTTTTTATAATGTGTATTTTAAGAATTTTTTTTTTATTTAACAATATTGTTAAATTAAAAAAAAAGTAAGTTTGAAAAAATTTGTTTGTTTACTTTATTATTTGGTGTAATTAATTAATAAGTTTATTATTAAAGTGTTATAATGTTATGTATTTTATAATACATGTCTTGGTTAATATTATATTATGAATGTATAAATGAAAGATTTTAATAAAGCTTTTTTTGACTTTTTTTTTATAAATTACTTATATAAAATAACTTTATATATATATATATATATATATAAAGTTACAAAAATCTACAAAAGAAAATTATATATTTTTTTTTTTAAAAAAAAAAAAATCTTCCCATAAACATATAAAAACAATTAAAAGTATGAAATATAGAAATGAGAGAAATTAAAAAGTGAATAATGTCCAGTTCATTCATAATAAACTTTTTTTTCGTAGCCAGTACTCCAAAAAAAGTTAGTTTATATTGATGTGATGTAATATTAAATTATTAAAATTTATGTTTGCTGTACTCTTTCAACGCGTTTTAACCAATTCAATTTTCCTGATATTTCGCCTCTCATTTTTACAACATGTTCTCGATATTCATCCGTTTTTTGACTTGAACTTTCTATATCTTTTTTCATTATTTCGATTTCGCTCAATAATTTTTGAGCACATTTCTCTTGATTTTCTTTTAATTTAGAAGCAATAGATTCCAAATTTCCTAAATCATCTTTACGTTCTGAAGTTAATTCTTCAACTTTAACACCAGCCATTAAAACGACATCTTCTAATGATCTTGAGGTAGAACTCATCTCTTGTCGAAGGACTTTAAATTCTTTTTTAACAGTTTCAACATCTTTTGCATATCTAGTTTTAAAGGTTTGTACCTCTTTAGATAAAAGTGAATATTCAATTTCTGATTTTTCTTTTAAAGCTAAAGCTTCTTGTAATTTTCTTTCCAAATCTGACACCTTCAATTCAGATTGTCGAAGCTTTGTACAAGCATTATCACGTTCAAATTTCATATCTGAATTTTTTTTCTCAATTTCTTTTGCATTTTCGTCTAATTCTTTGGATTGTCTTTCTTTACGCTCTAGCATTCTTTTTAAAGAATCGATTTCAAGACGTAAAGTTTGATGGGAAGCTAAATGTTCTGAAACTTGCCTCTCAGCTCTTTCACGAGCAACTTTAGATACATGAATTAAAGTTTTTGAATCTGCAAGTTCTTTTTTTAAGTAATCAATTTCAGCTTGCAAATGTTCAATTACTCTTCCTGTAGTAGACTCGCTTGTCATAATTCCGTTTGTGCCGTTTGGTTGATGCTTATTGAGTTGTTTTTGAACTGTTGAGAGTAATGCGTTTTTTTCTTCTATGACGTGTCGAAGACTATTAAGCTCTTGTTTTAGTGCGTTAACGTCACCCGAATCTTTTTTTGTTTCAAGTTTTGTTTCAAACAAGTTTAGGTGACAATTTACAATCAGGTCATTAAACCCAAACATAATGGTTATAAAATAAAGAGAAAAGAAAGACTTGTAGTTAGTAAATACCATTTTTTTTTTTTGTGAAAGTAATATTTTCACAGAAAAAAAAACTCGAAAATTTTTATAGGATTCTTACCGTTGCTCATGTGTACAGATTATAGTTAGCTGTCAAGAGATGACAGTAGATTTGCTAAAAAAGAAGGAATCGTTTAAAATTTGAGAATCAGTAATCAATAAAAATAAAGTTTTAAGAAAACTGAAAATCCGGAATTTTTTTTTTTTTGGCAAAGTGGGCCGGCTTTTAGTTACTAATATTTTTTCAAAATAAGAGGGTGTTAATTAAAAAAAAAAAGTTTATTCTTTAATTTTTGTGCTTTATATTTATAACGAGGAAGTGAATTGATTAAAAAAATTATCTGTGGTGTTTCTTTTATACATATTGTAATCAATCAGAATTTACTTGTGTAACAAGAGAAATTAATTTGAATAATAACCTTTAATTTTTGATAAACAAACAAGTGGACCTAAGAAATGAATAGATACGTCCGCTCAAAAATTGAACGTGTTTCTTGCTCTTTGATTGGATCAAAGATCATATTGACCGTTGAGATCTCCTGGGTCACATTTACTGTACTACGCCCCAAAATTGCCTACAATTTGGTTATTAATATGCAGATACAGTACATTAGGTTATTTTTTTTTATTATTATTAAAAAAAAATCACTTATTATTTGTATAGTAGCATCTACAAAAATTTAACTGTTATTTTGTCTTAATATCTAAGAAATTAACAGTTAACGTAAATTAAATAGTTAATAATTATCATTATGATGTCACATTCGTTGATCACATGTTATGTAACAATTACATAAAAGACTTAAAATTACAGGGGAAATTCTGTAATTATTTATCCCCTTTTTCCCAATCCTTATTAGCTAATTATCTTTATAGAAAGAGTTATTTTATTTGATTTTTTTTGTTTTCCTTTTTTTCAATGAGTATTCAATTGATCTCATATAATTTATTTGTTTATGATAAATTCACCAATCAAAATCTACCAAAGCCACTTTTTTTGTCTAAATTTGGTATCACTGACAATCGCACATTATTGGTTGAATTTTTAACCGAGGAAAGTATTATGATTTACTTCTCGCATAAGAAAATTTGTTAATAATTATGTCTTGTTTACTGCTTATCATATAAAACGCAATAACTGATATTAGAAGGCTTTAAATTCTTGCGATCAAAACTCGCCGCATTGTCGCGTTTAAAAAAGTATCTACTCTATTTATAACTGTACGTTACACAAGATTTCGTGAGCTTCCGTGAACTAACTTCACAATAAAACCTTTTACTATACTTTATATAAAAGCATCCCATAAATTCTTTTTTTGAAGGTTCGAAATATTCTTTTTTTTTTTTACTAATATACTGTTTCCTATATCCTTAAGGTTTGTCTTTAAAAAATTTTAAAGTTTCTGTTTTAACTTTTTTATGTACGTCTTTATTTTTCCTTTTTCATATTTAGCTATTTATGTATAATAAATTTTTTTTTTTTCTTTTTCTTTTCTTTGAAAGTTCGATGCCTTTTTTTCTACCTTTTTTTTTAAAAAAAAAAAAAATTCAAAATCCTATTAAGTCTATTCATAGCATAATTTTTTTTTTTTTTTCTCTTTGTTTTTTTTTGGTTTATTGAACTTTTATTTGATCTTTTTTTCCAATTTTGCCAAAACTATTTTAAATATATCTTTTTTACTTACCCTTCCTGGAAAATTTTTTTATTTTTATGTCTTCTATTCGGTTTAAAACTCTATTTTGCTTTGTAAAAGGAAAAAGAATGAAAAGCCCGAAGTCTGCAATTTTAGGTAGTAAATCTAGATTCTTAAAGATTTTCACTAAAGTTATTAATGAAGATCCAGGAAATAGAACAATCAGTCGCAGACAACTATCTGCTTTATCACCAACAAAACCTCATTTTCCGAATGTATCAGAGGTGGAAGATGAAGGCTTCTTCACAGTTGAAGACCTGGCTTCTAGGATAGGTAAATACAAAACGGCCTTTTATTAATTATATATTATATATATATATATTTGAATATATATATAATTAGAATTTTTTTTCGTTGTTTTGTTATCAGCTATATTAAATTATATTAGATCTAAATTTAAATAATTTCGGCAATAATTTAAAAAAATTAATGGCAAGTTCTTTTAATCTTATTTATTAGATTTTCTCATTTGTCTTCCATACGAAATAGCCGCATATGTACTTGTATTTGTAGATTTTAAGACATTATGTAGAATGTCGAGAGTGTCTCGCGCTTGGTATTGTATCTCTCGAGATAACGAGATATGGCGTGGTATGTATACGTTAAATGAGGGATGGAAACACGATGTACCACGAGAAGTCACGCTTACAGGTGAAGCTGACTGGAAACTTATGTATAAAAATCGATTTATACTTTCATTACGATGGAAAAAGGGTGAATGTGAAAAGAGATATCTTAAAGGACATTTAGATAGTGTATATTGTATTCAATTTGATGAACACAAGATTGTAACTGGATCTCGTGACAAAACTATTAAATTTTGGGACATTAATACTGGAAATTGCTTCCAAACTTTACATGGACATGATCTTTCAGTTTTATGCCTACAATATGACAATTATATCATGGTTTCAGGGTCAAGTGATACCACTATTATAGTTTGGGATATGTCAAATTATAACCAAAATGTACCCCAACTAAGGCGTTTGGAGGGGCATTGTGCTGGTGTATTAGACATTTGTTTTGACGATTACCATATAGTCTCTTGTTCAAAAGATAGTACGATTAAAGTTTGGGATGTGCAAACAGGTGAATGTCTTCGTACTTTAGTTGGTCATCGAGGTCCAGTTAATGCTGTCCAACTTAAAGATAATAGGATTATTTCAGCTTCTGGTGATGCCTTAATTAAACTTTGGGATTTAGAGGAGGGAAAATGCATTAGAGATTTTGTTGGCCACACACGCGGGTTAGCTTGTGTCCAATTTGATGGAAAATACGTCGTTTCAGGTTCAAATGATAGAACAATTAAGATATGGGATGTTGAAACAGCTCAATGTATGCGTACACTTGAAGGTCATACTGATTTAGTTAGAACATTACATTTTGACAATGATAAAATTGTCAGCGGAAGTTACGATCAAACTGTTAAAGTTTGGGATTTGAAGACCGGAAAACAATTGCTTGATTTCCATGAAGGTCATACAAGTTGGGTATTTGACGTCCAATTCAGTTTAACGAAAATTGTTAGGTAATTTATCTCTATTTTATAATTATTTTCCTTAATATCAAGTAACTTACTTTAACATTCTTCTTACAAATAGTACAAGCCAAGATCAAAAAATACTGGTGATGGATTTTGCTGATGACTTGGATACAAGATATATTATTTAATAATTTTAGTAAATAGACTTATTTATTTAGGATTGCTTAATATATATATACATATATATTTCACTGTTAATATTTCATTCTATAATTTTTACACTTAATCATTGATGATCGTTAAATATTTTTTCTCTCTTATTTTCTAAAGATTTCTAATTAATAGACCTTATTTTTTCAATGTTAATACTTCACTTTATTTGATGAATTTTTAATCTTTTTTCTTTCTCCTTCGCATACAACGTACTTGGTTAATTATGATATTATAATTACGTATTGTTTCACATTTGTTTTAATAAAAAAAAACGAATACATCTAATGACGATCATTTATAAATTATTATCATTGAAATCAAAGATCTAGGTTACACGAAGATCATATGAATACAGAAAAAAATTTCGAAAATTTTGCATCTAAGACCCTTTTCTTATTAATTAGTATATGCTTTGAAGTGTGGTCCTTTACAATGAATTTTCTTCACCGTGCAACGTCAAGGTTTATACGCAGCAAACCGACGTTTAGCAATAATTTCTCTTCCTTAATTTTACCGAGAAATGGAGTATACTCTACAGCTTTTAAAAGTATATATAAAGAATCTTTTTTGATAAAAAAAAAAATAAAAAAAAAAAATAATGCTAAGGTTTAAAATTGCTGATAATTTAATATTAGGTCGTCGTTTTTATGCCTCTGAGTCTAACACTGGCACTATCCAAGCCGTTATTGGTGCCGTAGTAGACGTACAATTCGACGAAAAAAGTTTGCCTGCTATCTTGAATTCTTTAGAGGTTCAAAAAAACGATGGTGGTCGTCTTGTACTTGAAGTATCACAACATTTAGGACAAAATGTTGTTCGTACTATTGCTATGGACGGAACAGAGGGTAAAAAAATCGAAAGAAACTCAAAGGCGTTTATATAAATTTTTTTTCCTCAATAATTATGGGTCTAAACATGATAAAATAAATAAACCTTATTAAATTAGGTCTTGTTCGCGGACAAGAAGTTGTGGATACAGGTTCACCAATCAAAATTCCTGTTGGTCCTGAATGTTTAGGACGTATTATCAATGTCATTGGTGAACCTATTGATGAACGAGGTCCAATTAAAACCAAAAAATTATCTCCAATTCACGCCGATGCACCAGAATTCGTTGATCAATCTACAGTGCCATTGGTTCTTGAAACTGGTATTAAAGTTGTAGATTTATTGGCTCCTTATGCTAAAGGCGGTAAAATCGGTCTTTTCGGCGGTGCCGGCGTCGGAAAGACTGTATTGATTCAAGAACTTATCAATAATATTGCTAAAGCCCATGGTGGTTATTCGGTATTTTGTGGAGTAGGAGAACGTACTCGTGAAGGCAATGATTTGTATCATGAAATGATTCAAACAGGCGTAATTCAACTTGAGGGTAAATCCAAGGCTGCTCTCGTGTTCGGTCAAATGAATGAACCACCAGGTGCACGTGCTCGTGTCGCTTTAACTGGTCTTACTATTGCCGAATACTTCCGTGACGAAGAGGGACAAGATGTATTACTTTTTATTGATAATATTTTCCGTTTCACCCAAGCTGGTTCCGAAGTATCTGCTTTATTAGGTCGTATTCCTTCCGCTGTAGGTTATCAACCTACCTTAAGGTATAATTAAAAACATTGAGAATTTTTCTTTGTGATTATTTAATTTATAATTTCACATATTTTTAATTTTATAAAGTACTGATATGGGTGGTATGCAGGAAAGAATTACAACAACAAAGAAAGGATCAATCACTTCTGTACAAGCCGTATATGTACCGGCTGACGATTTGACTGATCCAGCTCCAGCTACAACCTTCAGTCATTTGGACGCAACTACTGTATTATCGCGTGGTATAGCCGAACTTGGTATTTATCCTGCTGTAGATCCCCTTGATTCAAAATCTCGTTTATTGGATCCTCGTGTTGTCGGGGAAGAACATTATAAAGTTGCTACAGACGTTCAAAAGATTCTTCAAGATTATAAATCTTTGCAAGATATTATTGCCATTTTGGGTATGGACGAATTATCAGAAGAAGATAAAGTAAATAAGTTGATCAACAATATTTAAAGGATCTTTAAAAACAAGTTTCTTTCCCTTAACTCAATTATTTAAATTACATTACTTAGCAAACTGTCGAACGTGCAAGAAAAATCCAAAGATTCTTGGTATGTACTAATTATGCTAAAATAATTTAAAAAAGAGGATGGTCCCATTAATTCCTTTTTATGAATGGTGTGATTTCAGAGTCAACCATTTGAAGTTGCTCAAGTTTTCACCGGTTTTGAAGGACGGCTCGTTAAATTAAAAGATACTATTCGTTCGTTTAAAGAAATCTTGGAAGGTAAATGTGACGACCTACCCGAAGGAGCTTTCTTTATGGTCGGTGATATTGAGGATGCCAGAAGAAAAGCAGAAGGTATGCACTATATTGCATTTTTTTTTTTTAAAAAAAAAAAATCTTAATATTAAATAATATTTTTTTTCTAGTCATCATAAAGGAATTGGAAAATCAATAATTGAAACAATTGATTTTAAAATTTTTATAAAGAAATATTTCAATCTTAACAAACAAAATATATATATACATCCACTTTTAAATTAACATTTGCGTAATTTTGTTAATAGTAAATTTATATACCTCCAGTGATCAGTTATATCAGTTGTTACACAGCATTATGATTAAATTAAATTAGGGAAATTTCTTTATTACTTAACAATTTACTATGAAAAAAAAAAAAATATTTGTAGAGCCCCATGTGGTAAACCCGAAATATTATAAAACCGCGAATCAAAAAAAAAAGACCTTTGAACAAAAAAAAAACCAAAGCATTTAGTTCAACAAAAATTTAATCCCAGGGTTATTTTTTACAGGTTGTACAACGGGATAACTTTTTAGCTATGCCAATTACGAACTCTTTGTAATTGATGCACTTGTATATATATATCTACTTTTAATTATTTCTAATCAAGTTCGATTAACTTCAGTCCGATTAGTTTTTTTTTTAACATGTTTTAAAGAACCAAGAAACTCAAATATAAACTATCAACGTCTCAAAAATATTTTGACTAATCCAACTATACTACACTTTTAAAGGTTAATGTTTATTTATAATTTCGAACCACGTTTATTAGATCGCATCATTATCACCAAACTAATCTTGGTATAGTAAACTTTCTCTTTTTTGACACAAAAGTAGCCAAAGGTCTAAATTATTTTATTTCCCTTCCATAGACTTTCTTTTTGGACTCTCCTATTATACTATATAAATAGACATTTCGTTCATTTTCACTCTTTTAATTTCCTTTATTCATAAAAAAAATCCTCCGTTTGTAATTAAAGTATATTAAATATATATATTAAATTTTTGTTTTTAAAAAAAAGTTATCATAATTGTTTCGTAAGAGAGTATGGACACTACTGTTCTTACCCAAACTACTCAATTGTCACCAAATGATATTCATACAGGACTTGGTAAAGTGAAGCCGTATCATAGTGCCTCGGATTTATTTGATAATAGTTCAAGCGAATTGGAGGACCACTTACATTTCTCGACGATACCATTAGATCCTGATCCAATGTTTGGAGATATGCCATATGCTTCAAGTACAACAAGTAGTGGGAATGGTTCTTCAGTTATCACAAGTCCAGCACCATCTTACATTTCTCATTTACCCTCTAAATTAAAGAACTTTTTTAGACTTAATGGTACAAGTAAAAAGGACTCTATTAGTTCTTTAAACGCCAGCGGAAATAATTCACCTAATACAAACGGAGGATTAGGAGAAATTGGATCCTCAACTTCTCTTTCATCAATTTTGTCAAATAATAGTGAGAAAATTAATAATAATGTTAATGGTTGTTCACGAAATGGGTCATCATTAAAAACTTCTAATGGAAAAAGTAGAACAATTGGACCATGGTTTTTGAAAGACGGAAATAATAACCAAAAATTACGTAGGGTAGCTTCTGCTCCTAACACAAAAGCATTAAACGAGAAAAATTCTTCTCAATCACAATCATCACAACAAATGTTAGGAAAATATAATAATAATGAAAATTTATCTGTTCCATCTAGACCTTTATCAGAAATGAAACGGTCAGGAACTTTTAAAAGAACTTATTCTTCAAATTCTATTAAAATTAAGAGAGTTGAAGTTAGTCCAAACAGTTTTCAAAAAGTTAAATTACTAGGCAAGGGTGATGTTGGCAAAGTTTATTTGGTTAAAGAGAAAAAAACTAATAAACTATATGCCATGAAAGGTAAATAAATAAAGTGGAGAAGCTTTTAAATTTATATTGGCAATTTATCTAAAAAAGAATTTTAATTCTTTAGTTTTATCGAAAAAGGAGATGATTAAACGTAATAAGATTAAGCGAGCCCTTGCCGAACAGGTTTGTTATAATCGAAATGAAAAAGAAGAGGATTGTTCATTTTTATTAATTGTTTTTAATGAATTCAGGAAATTCTTGCGACATCAAATCATCCTTTTATTGTTACACTATATCATTCGTTTCAAAGTGAAGATTATTTATATTTATGTATGGAGTATTGCATGGGAGGAGAATTTTTTCGTGGTAAAGTTTTTGGAAGTTAATTCTTATAATTTTAAAATAAAAACGAAAAGAAAGTAATTTATTAAAATAAGTATTTTTTTTAAGCCTTGCAATCAAGACCTGGTAAATGTCTTTTAGAGGAAGATGCAAAATTCTACGCAGCTGAAGTTATTGCAGCCTTAGAATATTTACATTTAATGGGCTTTATTTACAGAGATTTGAAACCTGAAAGTAAGTAATTAATAATAATAATAATAATACTAAAGAATTAAGAAAATTAGAGAACTTTTTTTGATTATTCTTCTTCTATAAATAGACATATTATTGCATCAGTCAGGGCATATTATGTTATCAGGTATGATACATATTTATAAATGATTTTCGTGTTATGAAATGTCTGTAAATGAATTAATATATCATATTATAAATAATTTTACTTATAACAGATTTTGACTTGTCAAAACAATCTCATCCCGCTAATATGCCCGGAATTGTAAAGAACAGTGGGACCAATGCTGTAAGCATATATTAATTTATTAATATTGCTGTTATTTTATATTACATAAATTTAATTATTTTATACTTATAGCCTCCATCGATAGATACTAAGTCATGTATTGCTAATTTAAGGACAAATTCGTTTGTAGGGACAGAAGGTATCTATACATATCATCTGCATATATTCGTATTAATATATTTACTTACATTTATTTATCATTTTCATTTTAGAATATATTGCTCCTGAAGGTAAATTAATTAATTTTACATATCATTTTTATGTAACATTATATGTTTAATTATTTGCTTTTTTTGTAGTTATTAAGGGATGTGGACACACAAGCGCAGTCGATTGGTGGACGCTTGGGATATTAATATATGAGATGCTGGTAAAATAATCAATAATATATGTGCGGTTTTTTGATATATTTTAAATTATTTGACATTTTTTTTAAAAAAAATTATTATGATAGTATGGATTTACACCTTTTAAAGGTCAAAATCGGAATGCTACATTTTCTAACATATTAAGAAATGAGGTTTACTTTCCGGAAACAGCCAATGCATTGCAAGTATCAAAGTATGTATCTTAAACAAATTACACTTCCTCTTTTTTTTATGTAATATTTAACTTTTTCTTCTCTTGCTGATAACATTAACAGTTTATGTAGATCATTAATTAAAAAATTACTTTGTAAAGATGAAAATAGAAGATTAGGATCAAAAGCAGGTGCATCAGATGTTAAAGCACATGCATTTTTTAAGAACACACAATGGGCTTTACTGAGACATGCTACTCCTCCAATTATACCCCAACAAAGTTTTGGTACTGATGCTATAAATTTTCGTAATATACAAGAGAGTGTTAGTTTAGATATGGAGGGTGAAAAGATTGTTGTTGAAGTTGAAGGTGAAAATCCCTTTGAAGAATTTAATAGCGGTAAGCACTTTTCTGGTTTCTCTTCCTTTTTTTTTAAAGAAAAGTGAATGAGGAAGTAAATAAAAAAAAATATATTCTTTTTTTTGTAGTAACATTACATCATGACGGAGACGATGATATTGTCGAGACATAGCTATTCTTAATATTCTTATAATTGTTTTTATGTACATGTAATAGACAAAAGGTTATTTTTTTACAAAACAATTTAGTTATTTTGCTTTTAAGGAAGTAATAATTTTAGGCTCTTATATAGAATTTTTTTTTACTTTTATTTGGATGTAGTTTAAGGGGCTTTTCGTTGACTTTATTATATTTTACGCTGGACGTTTTTTATTTAAGAACTTTTTTAAAGAGAAATAATTAATTATTTGTTAATAAATACATTAAATAATAAATAATATTTTTTATTTATTATCTTAGATTATTAATATTTTGATTATTCAAAAGTTCATATTAAATAATTAGATTTCTAAGTCTTCTAAAGATTTATCAATTTGTTTTAACCTTAGAAATACATCACAACCATAATCATGTAAAGACACTAAATCAATTGAACCACCAAAATAGTTAGCGTAAATACGAGCTAATGGTAGTCCATAACCGAGTCCAGCAATAGGTCCACCTAAGCCAGATTGCATAGCCATTTTACTTACATTCGCTAAAATATTCTGACCCTCTAATCCTCCTATAATGTCATCTTGAGGAACAGTAGTATAAGAATAATCAAATATAGAAGTTAAATCTTTAGTAGGTACACCACCACCTTGATCTCTTACTCTAATTCCGATAAAGTTTTTACCTTTTGATATAGTAACAATAACAGGAGGATGTTTAGTTCTATTAACTTTTTGAGAATATTCTACAGTAGCTCTACAAGAATTTTTTAACAATTCGGTTATAATATATTCCAAATGTACCGGTACATAAGTAAATATTGTGTCAATTTGTCCATCAATTAATATGTTTGGTGCTGAACCATAATGTACTTCACATAATTCCTTAACAAAATTTGAACATGATTGAATTGATTTTTGTGGTTGTAATTTTGTATCTATTATACCTGTATAAGATGTATCATTTAAATTATTATGTAATGCTATATGTTGTTCTGCGATTAATCTTATACCTATACGTGCACTTATCATATCATCAAGAAAATTTTTTATATCTTCCGGTGACATATATTTTTTGCATTCTTGAAAACCTTCAAAAAAAAAAGAGAAAGTGAATATTTAAAAAAGTTTATGAAAAAATAATCCAAAAAGAAACGTCATACCTTTGGCTAAAGTAGGGATATTTTCGGAATGAGAAGTAACCATTTCTTTTAACATTTCAGCAAATTTTTCATCAATTCCTTTATCACAAATATTTTCAGGAAATGATCTAATTAATTCAAATGAATTATAATATAATTTATAAATACTTTTAATATATGGATTTGTTCCTACTATGAAAGGTAAATTTTGTAATGCTTTTACTCTTCTTGCTAATCGAACTGGTAATTCTGAACGTGTATACTTTGCTGATTCAAGTAATGTCGAGGGATTATTTAAAGATGGTTGTACAAATCTCATTAATTCTTTTAATGTAACAGGTCTGATAGAATTTTCTGCATATTTTGTTACTTTATCATCATAAAATGACACTACAACTTCTTGTTGAGTATTATATAGACGAAGTTGTATACGAAAAGTGGAAAGATTGTTATAACAAAATTTACCAAGTTTGTTAATATTGTTAATACCAAATGTTCTTAATGTCATTAATGTCATGTTCCAAATATCAGTTGATCGACACTTTCAAAATTAACTTTCTGCACATGAATTTGATTGGAAGATTGAATTTTACAGTTACCGACTTAAATTTACAAATGAACGAAGTATATATTCAATTTTGAAAACTGATCTGATTAAATCTTTATCGGGAATAAATGAATTACATAATCTATCATAAAAGCACAAAAAGCACATGATTTTCGTGATTTTCATAAGAAATGCGTAACCAAATATATTAGACAAGCGTAATTTTTGATTTCTCGCTTCAAAAAAATTACTCTATCATAATATTTAGCAATGTCAGAACGAGAAGCTTTAGCTTTACTTGCAAAAGCAGATAAAAAGGCGACAACTTTTGGGTGGTTTGGGAGTAATAAATTTGAAGATGCTGCTGAATTGTATACTAAAGCAGCGAATTCTTTTAAATTAGCAAAACGATGTGAGTATTACTTTATTTATATTGCATGTTATCACTATTTTACTATTATATATTAACTGTGAAGTAATAAAATACTTTATAAAAGTTAGTTTTTTTAAACTTGATTGTATATTTAAATTTATTAAATTTATTATATTTATAGGGAAAGAAGCCGGTGATGCGTTTTCAAAAGCTGCGAATATGCAAATACAACTTAATGAACGCGATGAAGCAGCTTCAACTTTCATTAGTGCTTCTAAATGTTATAAGAAATGTAATTTCGAAGGTATGTTACATTTTATTCTTATACTCATTGTATATAGCTGGTTGATCTAATTATTTTATTTATGTTATAGATGCTATCACATCTTTAAAGCGTGCAATTGAAATTCTTACTGATAGAGGTAGATTTCAAGCAGCAGCTGGACATCAAAAAGAAATTGCTCAAATTTATGAATCTGATCTAGTTGATATAGAGAAAGCAATGCAAGCTTATGAAATTGCAGCAGAATGGTATGCTGGAGAAGAGGCAAATGCGTATGTATTTTTAATATTTAATTAACTGTATTTATAAATAATTAAATATTTGGACTAATTTAATTCCAATATTTAGTCTCGCGAATAATTGTCTTCTTAAAGTAGCAACTTTTGCTGCTTCATTGGGCCAATACGATAAGGCCATTGAAAAATTTGAACAAGTTGCATATGCTAGTCTTGATAATCAACTTACCAAATGGTCACTTAAAGAATATTTTTTAAAAGCTGGATTATGTCATATCGTTAATGGGGTAACTTTCTTTTCTATGTAAAAGAAGAATCTGTTCCGAATATTCTTTATATTTTTTATAACTTCCGATTTCCAATTTTTTTCTAAAAAGGATTATATAGGGGCCGCTAATGCAATTGAAAAATACAAAGATATGGATGTGTCTTTCGCCGGTACTCGAGAATATCAATTTCTTCAAGACATACTTTCCGCAGTCGAGAATGGTGATGTTGAAACCTTTACTAATAGAGTAGTTGATTTTGATCAATTGTCTAAATTGGATAATTGGAAAACTAGTATTCTATTACAGATTAAAAAAGGAATTCGAGAACAACCAATTTTGACTTGAATAAATATCATTTAAAGACATTTAAAATTAGGATTTATATCAACAGCAAAGAGTTAAAATAGAATCAGTCAATTTTGTCGGAGCATTTGGATTAAACAACGCATATTTTCTAAATAATTTTTTTTTCTTTATTTTGTAATTTATAAAAGTGCTGATGTTTGATACGTTAGTCTTTTTTTTATTTTATTTTATTAGATAAATGTATCACTTATTTATTATGAACATTGAACATTGAACATTTCATTTATTTTTAGTTTCTTTACATAATTAAAATTTTTATATTGGTGACTTCAAGCTTTATCTATTGTGAGTAAGTGATACATTAATACGGTTGATTTTAATTTTTCGATAGAGATATCTCCAAAGAAACTGGAAAGAATAAATTTATGAGTCTTAAACTTTTAGCAGAAACACAATTTCGGTATTTCAGAAACTTTTTTGGTAAGGTTTTTATTAGTATTTATAAATAAATATATTTATGAAATGTTACAATTTACTGATAAAACCTCTAAATTTTATTATTTCTAACCAAGTAAACTATTATTAATATAGCTCTTTAATATAACTCTCTTTTAAATAATATTTAGAATTATTATTCATATGTCTATTTCAATAACTAAAAAAAAAAAGTTTGTATTAGTTTATTACACACACAATTCACAAATTTATTAACCTCAATAAATAAGAGTTACCGATAATGTTCCGATTTGAAAGGACCATTAATATTGATACCAAGATATTCAGATTGAGCAGGAGTAAGCTTAGTAAGTTTAACTCCTAATTTTTCAAGATGAGCAGCGGCAACTTCTTCGTCAAGTTTCTTTGGCAACATATGAACACCAAGTGGATAAGAAGCGGTATCAGTCCAGAGAGCGATTTGCGCCAATACTTGGTTTGTAAAAGAGTTACTCATTACGAAACTCGGATGTCCCGTTGCACAGCCTAAATTGACCAATCTACCTTCGGCAAGAAGAATTATATGACGTCCACTCTTTAAGGTGAAACGATCGACTTGAGGTTTAACGTTAACATGATCAACAGCATTTTGTTTTAGCCAAGCAGCATCAATCTCAACATCAAAATGTCCAATGCTATTATATAATTTATATTAGCATTAAATGTAGATAATATGAATTTTCATCGACAGAAATACTATACTTACTTGCATACAATAGCATCGTCTTTCATTTGTTCAAAATGCTTGCCTACAATAATATCGCGGTTACCTGTGCTAGTTACGAAAATATTACCTTCAGTGCATGCTTCTTCCATCGTTGTAACTTCAAATCCTAAAATACATATAAAAGAATTTTTTAGTAATAAAACTTGGAACAAAATCGATTATTGAAAAGTTTTACCTTCCATGGACGCTTGCAAAGCGTTAATTGGGTCAATCTCGGTAATAATAACACGGGCACCCATTCCACGAAGAGCTGCTGAACAACCTTTACCAACATCACCATATCCTGCAACCACTGCTACCTTGCCAGCAATTTGTACATCAGTGGCACGTTTAATACCATCTACGAGGGACTCACGACAACCGTAAAGGTTATCAAATTTGGATTTTGTGACGGAATCATTTACATTTATAGCAGGCACCTTTAATTTTCCTTCCTTGAGCATTTGGTACAAATGATGTACACCAGTAGTTGTTTCTTCTGAAACACCCTTGATATCTAGAAATTAATTCACCAAATAAATCCAACATCTCTTAATAATATGATCCAAGCAAAACCTATATTACCTTTTAAGAGTTCAGGATGTTTATTGTGAACTAACGAAGTTAAATCGCCACCATCATCAAGGATCATATTAAGAGCTTTTCCATCCTTAAAGGCAAAAAGGGTTTGTTCAATACACCAAGTATATTCTTCCTCAGTCTCACCTTTCCACGCAAAAACAGGCACACCAGTGGCAGCAATAGCAGCTGCGGCCTGATCTTGTGTGGAGAAAATGTTACAGGAACTCCAGGCGACTTCAGCACCTAGATGAGTGAGCGTTTCTATCAAAACAGCCGTTTGAATTGTCATATGCAAACAGCCGGCAATTCGTGCTCCTTTTAAAGGGTTGGTATTACTGTATTTTTTTCGTAAAGTCATAAGTCCTGGCATTTCATTTTCAGCAATTTCGATTTCTTTGCGACCCCAAGCAGCGAGCGAGATATCGGCTGTAATATTAGTGTAGCATTCATTACTTTTAATAAATTTTAAAAAAGAGGTAAAAAGTTTCAGCTTCAACACTTACCAACTTTAAAATTAGTCATTTTTTTTTACGGAAAAAAAAAAAAATCGGTTTAAGCTAATAGATCACAAAATCTATATTTATATATTTGTTCATCTAATTTTTTTTTCTCCGCAGAAAAATGTGTTTTGATTCGTGATAAAATAACTATTATTGGATTAATAATTATAATAATATATTATAAAACCAATGATTATCCAATCACAGAATCAAAGATTTGTTATTTTTATTGGTTAAAAGAAAAAAAAAAAAAAAATTCCATAGAAAAATGTTTTTATTACGAACAGTACTAAGATCTCGAAATTTTATTAGGCAGACTTCTTTTTCTACATATGCAAAACATAACTTGATGAAGCCTTCAAATTTTCGTTTCAGGCTCAGTTCTGGAAAGGTTTTCCATCTTTTTATAGTATTGCAAATTTTTTTTTTTTTTTTAAAAAAAAAAAATAAGAATTCACAATCTTTTTTTGTTTATAGGTTAAATTTTCTACTTCTAGTACTATTGCTACGGCTATTGGTTTAGCTGGCGTATCTTATTGGTATGTGTACGATAAAAACATTGCGTTTGCTGACGCTTTGCCAAAAAGTGTAGAGTCTGAAACAACCGGTATTCAGAAACGAATTTACGTCATTTTCGAGTTTTATTTGTAATAAGTAATATGATTAAATTTATTCGTTATTAAGAGGAACCCGAGAGTGGAGTACATATTCCAACGTATATTACATTACATGACGGAACAAAAGCAAGGCTTATAGGGTTAGGTATTAGAACTGTTTCATTCTTAAAAATTAAGGTTTATGTTATTGGAATGTATATTAGTGAAGATGACATTGATGTATTGAAAAATTGGAAGGTAAATAATGAATGTTTGCGAGAATCTTATAAGGGAATTTTTCTAAAGTTAATCTTTATTAAGGGATATGATAAGGAAAAGTTTATGTCAGGGAATGATGAATCGATGGCCTTATCAATGTTGGATCTACCCATAGTTATGGCAATTCGTATTGAACCTGTACGAAATACAAATGGACATCATTTGCGTGATGGTTTTACGCGCGCGATTACGCACAGGATGCAAGATGGATACATGAATGAGGAAGATGCAGAGAACGTTTTAAAGGCCATAAAAGAACTTAAAGCAAAATTCCCCAAGTCAGTAGTAAAAGCCGGTACGGCTTTAATTTTGAAAAAAGAAAAAAATGGAACCTTAATTATTGAATATGAGGTATATAATTTATGTGAATTACCCGTAAAAAGCTTATTTCAATCGTAAGTTCTATTAAATTCGATTATTATTCAGGGAAAAAACATGGGAATGGTGAATAATATTTGGTTAACAAATAATATATTTATGAGCTATTTGGCAGCAAAAAATCCCATTTCTGAAAAGGTGAGTTTGGGAAATGTAAGTCAGATTATAAGATAATCATATTAAAAGTAAATTTATTTATAGGCAAAGAGAAATATTGCTGATGGATTTGATGAATTATTAAAATAACAAAGGCAAGTTGATATATCGTCTTGATGAATAATAATTATTCATAATCGATTATATTCTGCTGGTATAGGTATGATGTATGATTAAGTACTTGTACTTTTCACAACTCCAAATTAATTTCATTTAGGTAAACAATTAAATTTTAAATTCCTCTTTTTTCTCTTTTTTTGGTACTGGGAGCACCTTAAAGAATCGCTATCAAAGTAACACAAACGGAGCATTAATCCTCGGATTACTAGCTCTTTTATTATTACTTTGGGGAAAGTCCTCGGACACATGACAGAAAGTGTCGCCTATAATGAGGTATAACCAATTCGCACTTCATGGCCTTCTTTATGATCGAAGAAGAGTTCTTACTCGAGATTGGGAGGTCGCGAATTTGGTTTTGTTGGTCATAGCACAGTTATGCGATTGTAACTTCTTTCCGTAAAAAAGAAAAAGGTTATAACACAACGGGGCTTACTCTTAGGGTGTTCCCACCCAATTTTTTAATTTTTTAAATTTTATATATTTTAATAATGCAATACAATTTCGAAAGATTTACACCCGATAATATAATAGTTTTTCAAAGTGAAACATTTTGGTTACAAAATTATTTGATATTGGAATTTTTGTAATATTAGTTGTAAATTTTGTTTATTTAACTATACTTGATGATAAGATTGTGATAATAGGTACTCTTCCCAACTAATTTTTCCGCTTGAAATGAATGAATAAATAATATATTAATATTGTAATTTAATTCTCAAAAATAAGTTCAATAAAGACGTACTCATTGTTCATATCATCTTCTAACAACACATGATCGATCATTTCAACGATTTCTTCGAGTTTCAGTCCTTCTGAATTACCAAATTCATCATCAATAAAAGCTTCACGTAATTCATGTCCATCTAAATATCCATCGCGATTAACGTCATGTATAGAAAATAAATAATATAAATCATCATCGTCTGTCATCTCCCCAAAATTTTGTCCCGGAATGTCTTTTAAATGATTTTTTACGTGTCTTAACGAATAAAAAAAAACGAACAATGAATTAATTAAGTAATTCAGTTTGTTAAATATAAATGATTTGGCATGTCTACCTACTGTCTAATTTTTGCATGGTCACCGTAGTTGTTGTGTTCTCCTTGATAATTTATATAAGCATTCGCTAAGCTAAATAGTGGCATTAGTGTTAACAATAATAAAAAGAAATTTATTAAAAAAAATTTGTTCTTTACAAACGAGAACATTTTCCAGCAATAATTAAAATGAAAAAAGGAAAAAAGGAAAATCTGCCAATCTGTTAAAAGTATTCAAGCCTTATCCAATCTAAGATTGCCATTTGTTCCCATAATCGGTAATACGATATTGTTGCGGGACATGAACAAGGATATGCCATTAGATATGAAACAGCCGGGACAGGACATAAGTAGTTAGCAATATTAGTATGATGTAGTTAGTACTTAGTATATATAAAGTCAGACCAAAGGACTGGACGACTCGAGATTAGTTAAACCTTTTCATATTCTTTATCCTTGATACAGTCCCCGGCGAAAATAATGGCGGTAAGAATACCACAACTTAATTTGATCATAACTTCATAACTATTTCAATTAGAGCATTACTTTTTATACCAAATTAAACGGTGGAATGCTCATTTAAAAAGCAATGAAAAAAAAGTAATTTCACATATTAACATTATTTTTATTTTATTACCCAAAATAGCTCCCATTACAATTAAATTTATATATGAGGGTGTTAACTTTTTCTTGAAACAAATTTTTAGGAATTTTCTAATTGAATTAGAATTTTTTTGCATTTCTGTAAGAAATATATACCTCTCTTATAAAAAATGCCAAAATTCTAAATATTTTATTTTAAATGTCAATACTAAAGCTATATTAATAAATACTGCCAAATCGAAATAATGGACATTTTCACATTATTTTAATTCTCAATAAGAAAACTTTAAAATATGTGTATTTTTGACTTACCAAATAATTTTTTAGGCTATTGATGAGCTTATTATTATAATAGAGATGTAAAATAACAACTTTCATAATATCTAAGGTGGTATGAAAAATTGTTTTTCAATAGCAAGTTTTTTATAATCATTTTAAATCCCAAACTCAAATCATCTTTGAAGCAGTATATTTAAAAGATGGTAATACAAAAAAAAGAAAAAATTTTACAAGCCACTTCTCAATTTATTTAGAAAAAAGTAAAATAATTTTGAAAATAGCATAATTATTAATAGCAAGGTTATTGGTAATAAAGCATGCAAAATTAAATTGAAGCATATGTTGATGCAAATAAAGGTCAAACCAAATATATAAAATATATGTATTATTGACCCATCTTCTTGAAAATAAAAAAGGATTTTATAGCTTCATTATAAAATTTATGTGCTATATTAAAAAAACTGACCGCCATTACTTTTGCCAAGGTCTGTACTTAAATTTATCACTTTTAATTAATATTATTTTTTATTAAAACATCAAAATGGTAATTGAAATTATTTTTATTAAAAATCATTAATAATTATTTTTAGTATAAGACTAGTTTTAATCTGAAGTGATTTAACCAGAGTGATTTAATCTGGTAATTTCATATAATTATTCTGGGTGATTTAACCAGAATGATTTAATCCAGTAATTTATTGTCCATTATCATACAGTTATATATAATCATAACATGTTTTAATTTTAGATATTTTTTATAGTATATTAACTAAAGTTTATTCATAGTATCAAATAATTATATTAATTTATGTTGAATTTATCATCAGGAAATTTGTTTAAGCATAATTTAGTGTAATATTTTGGAGGTATAAAATTTTGAAATATTACACTAAAAATGTAATATTACAGAAATTTATACTCTTAAATTTGAATAATTGTAGTAATTTGATAATATTTTGCTATCTACTGATCCAATCAAGATGATCTATAGCTCATTGGAATCAGCTCATCAAGATGAATCAAATGGTAGTAAAATTGCATCTTTACAGTTAATAGAACACTTTATAGTATACAATAAAGTTTTAAATTAATAGAAAATTATCTATCAAATGTAAAGATGTGATTTTACTACCATTTAATTTGTCTTGATAAGCTGATTCCAATGAGCTATAGATCATTCTGATTGGATCAGTAAATAGTGAGATATTATTAAATTACTATATTATTCAAATTTAAGAGTATAAATATCTGTAATATTACGTTTTTAGTGTAATATTTTAAAATTTTACACTGCTTCTAAAATATTACACTAAATTACACTTAAATAAATTTTCTGATGATTTATAGTATCAAATAAACTATAGTGATTTATATTAAATGTAATATTATATACACATTTACTTGATACATATTTTATTATTGATTACGTTAAAAAGTATTAATGTATTACAATTATTAAAAATATTTTCTATAAACAAATGTTTTTTTATCCAAATGATAAAATATGTTATAATAAAAATTTTTAATATAAACAACAATAAGAAAATAAAGAAAATACCTTTTTTTGATGTAGCATTTTCAAGAACAGAGAAATAATTTGATTTAAATGATAAGCAACAATAGACTTCCTGTTATGATCAGTGCTGTACGATAATAATATTATAGTACATAGGTAATTTCACTTATTTTAATATGAATTAATAGATGATCAATTATAAATTTTACTACTTACATGGCAAAATTTTAACCAATCATTCATAAACCATATTAAAATAAGTGATATTACTCTCACCCTGTATTATAATAATATATTAATAAAATTATATCATTTATAATATTAAGTTTATATTATACAAAATATTTTTCACATATCCAAATACAATTTTTATTTTGCGTTTACATATAAAGTTTACTTTGATACTTTAAAATACTTTACTATCTTAACTTTGCCTTTAAATATAACCATTACATAATAATCACTATTATTACTTATGTTCTTATATCACTAATATTAACATAATCATTTCATTTTATTAATAAAAATCATCATTTTTTTACATTTAAATAAATTGTTTATACAATGGAACTATTTATTGTAATTTTTTACAGAACTCTTCTTTTAGCCCATATAATATTGAATAGTTATTTTCTTTAGAAACGTTTAATAATAATAAAGGTTATGAGTTAGATAAAATTTAGCCAGAAAAACCATATAATGAAAAAGGATTAAATGATGATTTACCTAACTCTTTTAAAATACTGAAATGATGATAATAACAAAAAAAGTTTGTTTTATTTTTTTTTAATTTGATAAACTGACATTAAATAATATTCTTGTTAGTTCATTTGGTATTTTTTGTCATTATACTAATATTATAAAATAAGTATAATATGAAATTGAGTATTAGATGAATAAGACATTACTTGAAAAAAATATTTGCATGCAATTTTACGATTAATAAGCTAAAGACATATGCATAAATGTGATTCATTATTAAGTATAATCATATATATATTGAGGTGCTGTATATCAAATTTTTTAGGATGCAAAACTGCAAAATTTGCAATTTGCAGCATGTGAAGTTTTATGAATTTTGCAATTTTACAGATTACTGCAGAATTTTTTTATAAAACCTACAAAATTCTGCAATTTTATAGATCTCTGTAGATTTATTAAAAAAATTCTGTAAAATTCTGCAATTTTGCAGTTTTTTGCAGATTTATTAAAACAGTAATCTGCAAAATTGCAGAATCTTGAAAAAATTTTATAAAAAAATAATTAATCAACTAATCACAATTTGCAGTTTTACTAAAAGTTAAATTTTCTGATTTTATTTAAAGTATAAAGTTTTATTGTTTTCAAATTTAATTAATTTTAAAATTTTAAATTTAATTAAAGTTTTTCAAATTTTATTAAAATATATATTTATTTAATAAAAAATAATTTTCTTTACTGAACCTCAAAATAATATGTACTTTAACATTGATGGATCTAATCGGTATAGTGTTATATTTTTTAGTGTAATAAAGTTGCAAGTAATCATAAAATTTAAGTTCTGTTATTTTAATATCATATCAGCAAACAAAAACAAATTCGTATAGCTTTTTAAGTGGACTCTGAAAAAAATTAAACAACAGTAATACCTTTTAAAAATAAAATAATTGTTAATAATCAGTCAGTTCTAGCAGTAATTGATCAGTCTTTAGGAAATTTTGAAAAGTAAAAGGATTATTTTTTGCAAAGTAGCAGAACTGGTTAAAGCAGTATTGGCATTTAGCCGCAGTCAAGATATTTTTGGCCATTTTGGCCTTAGCCAAATGGCCAACCCTGGCCAAATGCTAAATGGCCAAAGAAATAACTAGATAGGTATTAGTACCTTGTTGGCATTTGGCCATGACCAAAACTTTTTTGCACAGGTTGAAATGTGAAAAATCAGACATCAATCAGTTACCAATTGGACATCAATCAGGTAGCTGATTGGTGACTGATTGGTGACTGATTGGTGACTGATTGGCATTTTTGCTAAATACTGTTACCAATCAGGCAGTTTGCTAACTTTTGATCCAGTTATTAGAAAAAGATGAAAAATATAGTTCATTGGAATCGTCTCAACAAGACAAATCTAATGGTAGTAAAATAATATTTCTAGGATTAATAATTGATGAGATATTAAGTAAAATATAAAAATAAAAAAATACTGTTTATATTTTATTTAAGATCTCATCAAGTATTAATCCTAGAAATACGATTTTACTACCATTAGATTCGTCATGTTGAGACGATTCCAATAAACTATATTTCATCTTTTTCTGATCACTGGATCAAAAGTTAGCAAACTGCCTGATTGGTGATGGTATTTGGCGAAAATGCCAATCAGTCACCAATTAGTCACCAATCAGCTACCTGATTGGTGCCCAATTGGTGATTGATTGATGCCTGATTTTTTACTTTTCAACCTATGTTGGCCATTTTGACCATGACTAAACCACAAACAGCCAACAGCCAACTCCGGCCAAACGGCCAATGTGCCAACACTGGGTTAAAGGTTAAAGATTATTGGTAAATTTTAGTCTTAGAAAAGATAGAATGGATTATAAATTTTAATGTAAAATTTATCATTTTCAGACTTCTGTAAAAATATGTCTAAGAAAATATTCAACATTCACAGGTCGAAAAGTGAAAAATTAGGCATCAATCAGTCACCGATTGGCATTTTCGCCAAATACCATTACCAATCAGGCAGTTTGCTAACTTTTAATCCAAAAATCAGAAAATATGAAATATAGTTCATTGGAATCGTCTCAACAAGGTGAATCTAATGGTAGTAAAATCGTATTTCTAGGATTAATATTTAATAAAATATTAAGTAAAATATAAAAATAAAAAAATACTATAGTCGGTCCCCTTTATAGTCACACCCCTCGGGACCGAAAAAAAAGGGTGTGATTATAAAAAAAGTCATATGTTGTGACTATAGAGGAGGTTTTTCTAATATATTTATTAGTACATTGGGCCAAAATATGGTGTGCTTATAAAGAGGAATTTTATATGATGTGATTATACGGGAGGTGACTATATAGGGGGTCGACTGTATTTATATTTTATTTAATATTTTATCAAGTATTAATCCTAGAAATATGATTTTACTACCTTTAGATTCGTCTTATTGAGACAATTCCAATGAACTATATTTTATCCTTTTCTGATCACTGGATCAAAAGTTAACAAACTGCCTGATTGGTGATGATATTTGGCGAAAATGCTAATCAGTCACTAATCGGTCACCAATCAGTCATCAATCAGCTATCTGATTGGTACCCGATTGGTGCCTAATTAACTCCTGATTTTTCACATTTTGATCTGTGATTATTGTAATTATCTGTAATAAATCTTTAATGAAATTTGAATGTGATTTATTCTTATTTTTTTTATAATTCTAATTTTTAATTGATTTAATCTAATAATAACTTTTAAAATATTTTACCAAAGCTTTCAGCTTTACAATGAATAAGTTTTCTATCTGAAGAAATCATCAATTTTTTGCGTTTACCTGTAAAATTTTTAATTTTAAAATTGATTTATATTATTTTATATTTATTTTAAAGAAAATTAAAATTTTCAACTAATAGCATTCACCAGTTGTTACATTACATTTTTCCTATTTGATAATTGATACAGATTTTTTACATATGATTTATGCAGTATTCGTATGTCTTTGTTAATAACCCATTCAATGCTCCATATTTCCTAATGACAGATACTGAATATAATCAAATAAATTAGATTATATTATGAAATCAAAATTGACAAAGTTTAGTAAAGTTAATTCTCATGCATATTATTGACATTCAGGATATTCATTAATTAAGGTGTTCCATCTAATCTTAAATTAATTATGACATAAGAAGTTACGTATTTTTAAAAAATTGATACAAAAATCTTCAAATTGATCATTCAATTTTCCTTTGAATTTTTTTTTAAATTTAAATCAATATAAAATATACAGTAAAGATAGGATCCCAGATATCTTTAAAACAGTTTATAAGTTACACTTTTAACAAATTGGCCTATTTTTTAGAACTCAAAAAATATTTTTGTAAATATCTTAGTATCCTGTAGTTCAATTTTGATGAACTTTTTTTTAAATTATAAAATTAAATGAGAGTTACAAAATAAAAAAAGTTCATCAAAATTGAATCACTGGATGCCAAAATATTTACAAAAAAATGATTTTTTAATTGACCAAAAGTTAATTATAACTTTTATATTAAATATTTGAGATTCTGTGAAAATGATGAGTATCTTAGTAATTATTTTTAATAGCAGATATTAAAGCTGGATCATTAAAATATAGTATTGTTAGTATAATTTTGCAAGAATTTTTTAATTCCTGTAAAACCCAAATAAATGTTACTTCAGTTTTATTTTTCAAAAGGGTAGCTACTACTATAAGATTTCTAAAGTTATTATCAATAACTGTAAATAACATTAATATTTATTAATTTTCTTGATGTTGTATTAACTATTACAATATAATAGTATTTTTTATAGATAATAATTTGATTAGAAGCTATCCAAAACAAACAACTAAAATAAAGAATTGAATCATCTTTCTTCAGAATCAAACCATTATTTACTATTCAAATTGAATTATCTTCTTTTTTTGAATATAACTCAGTAAGCATTTAATAAGTATTGTTTTTACTTAGCTTTATTTATTTTTTAAACTTTTGTATAGCATTACTTAAATCTTTTCTATTAATTGTCTTATTAGAAAAGGATACTATAAGTAAATTATATTGGTTTGGTATTCCCATTTTTTCTTGAACCTTTTGCTGTTTTAAAAAAAGCATATTGATGTGACAAAAATATCTGATTTAGAACTCCGAACTGGTCAGCCAAATTCAGGTAACCTGATCTGACCTGAAATTCAGGTTAGGTATGAGATTTTTGAAAAAAATTCAGGTCAGGTATGAAGATTAACCTGACCTGATTGACCTGTTGACCTGAAACTATTGATTCTACTATATAATAAAAGTGAGTTGCAGTATTGCGATTCACTTTTTTATATAGACTCTATATAAAAAAAGTGAGTTGCGGTATTGCGATTCACTTTTTTATATGATTTTAATATAAAAATGTTGAATCGCAATATTTCGAGAAAAAGCGTTGCAAACGTTTTTTTCATAATATTATATTAAAAAAATGTTTCATTACGTTTTTTTTTTATATTTCAATAATAATGTTGCAAAAACAATTTTTTCATAATGTTATATTAAAAAAAACGTTTTGCAATATTTTTTTTCAATATTTTAATAAAAAAACGTTGCAAAAAAAAGTTTTGTACCATTTTTTTTAATACTTTAATAAAAATAGTCCTAAAATTTTTCAGGTTTCAGGATCTGAAAAAAAATTTCAGGTCAGATTTATCAATTAACCTAACCTGACCTAACCCATTCAGAACTCTAATCTAATTATTTTTAAACCTTTATTTCATTTATCTTTCACTAAGATAGCTTTATCTAATTTATATACATATACATGATCAATAGGATTTGTTACATATCTTCTTTTACAAAAGAAAAATCCTTTTTATTTTGCAAAATTTTTAAGGTAAGTTTTAGCAATTTTTCATATATCAAATACTATTTTTTGCTCCAATTCTAATTGATCTTCATTATTATTATATAATCCTTATATCATCTAATATATTTATATTTATATCCTCTACACCTTTCATATTATCTGATTTTTTATCATCTGATTTTAACATAGGATCCTGCTTACTTATAATAAAAGTCACCATAGAAAATTGGTCTTTACTAATGATGTTTACCTTACTTTTTTCTTAAATTCTACTGGTTAATTAGCTAAAAAATAAAAAAATTATATAATATAACATAAAATTTTCTTTTATATGATACTACAAATTTACATGTTGTTAATAGTTTGGATATTGTTCCAGATAGTTCAACTCCAACAAATAATGAAAATATATAAATAAAAAAAAATTTCAAAGCAAGTAGCTTCAAACCTATCCGAACCTATAAAAAAGAAAAAAACAGTTATTAGTATAAACTGTTTATAATATTTTTTTAAAAAATAATTATAAATACAGTCAGAACTCGATATAACGATTCGCGATAAACCGATTTTGGCTTATAACGAACTTTTTTCTCAAACCAAAACCACCTATATTTAATTTTATTACTATATAACGATTTTATTATAAATNAAGAATGGTGGGTCAGATAGGTGCAGGACGAATGGGATGAATAATAGGGGGTAAAAATAAAAGTTTTTTTTTTGAAAAATTCTGTATAACTTTTAAAACATCTGTCCTATCTGTCCCTTCTGTCCTACTTCCCTTTCTCCTTCTTTATTCTTCTTTTTGATGGGATAAAGAGTAGTATATATAGGGTCAGATGTAGGGACAGAAGTGGGGTGGATATAGAGGGTCAGACCTGAAGGTCCTCCCCCTTATTGATATCTGGCGAGGCTCTTTGAGCCTCTTCTAGCTGTATTGCTGGGATTTCCCCCGAAAGGGGGATGTAGGTACTGCGAGGCCCCTGGCCGAGGTGGGTGAGGTACGAGCCCACACCCAGACCGACGACTCGAAGTATTTTTGTTTTAAGTTATTCTGCTTACTAGAACAAATATTTCTTAGATGAATGACTTGGATTCTCAATTCGCTTAATATTTTTTAATTTAATGATAAAATTTTGTCGATTAGTAGTAGTGACATTTACAGTACTTTAGTGAATTTTTAATGTTTCGTTCATGATAGATATATTATTACTAAATTTTATATTTTCTGATTATTTGAATAAATTTGTATATCGAAATACTGAAATTAATAAAAAACTTTTAATATATAATTGAAAAGTGATCAATATAAATTACAATAATTAATTCGAAGATTTCTGAAGATTTATTTTTTAAAATTCTGCACTGATTTTAAACATTTGCAGATCTGCGCAGATTTTATTAAAAATTTTTCTCCAACGTGCGTTGACAGAATAGCAGATCTGCGCAGAAATTTAGGCCAGAGATCTTTGCAGATTTTTACCCTAAAAAATTTACCAATGAAAGTACTAAAGCATCAAAGTGCATTATAGAACAAGAACTTTTACATTATAAATCAGAACTATATACAAAACTAATATTCAGTTGGCCATCCATTATTCATAATACACGCCTCAACCCTGCGTGGTATACTTTCAATTAAATTAATTAACGTATTATTAGGAATTTAATTCCATTCTTCATGTAAAGCACACTCCAATTCTCTCACATTTTTTGCAGGATTGGGACATTTTCTAATGCGCCTTTCCAGCTCTGACCATAGGTGCTTGATAGGATTTAAGTCAAGTGACTGACTTAGCCAATTTTCTAAAATTTTAACCTTTTTTGTTTCTATCTAAAGCTCCACATGAGCTGGCTTGAGCTGAGCCACAGTCTGGCTTAGCTTGGCTCAAAAAAAAAATTCTGGCCTGAGCTAGAGTGAGCCAAGCCATAAAAAATTTCGGCTCGAGTTAAAGTGAGCTGAGCTGAGCCAGGAAAATTATGGCTCGAGCCAAGCTAGGCTCAAGCTTTATCTATAAAAAAACGTTTCACAACATTTTTTATTAAAACATTGAAAAAAAACGTTGTGAGGTGTTTTTTTTTAATATAGTATTATGAAAAAAACATTTTCACAACGTTTTTTCATTAAAGTATTAAAAAAAATGTTGCAAAACATTTTTTTTCAATATAATATTATGAAAAAACCATTTTCGCAATATTTTTATCAAAATATTGAAAAAAATGTTGCGAAACATTTTTTTTCAATATAATATTATGAAAAAAATATTTTCGCACTATTTTTTCATTAAAGTATTAAAAAAATGTTGCGAAACATTTTTTCAATATAATACTATGAAAAAAACGTTTCACAACGTTTTTTCATTAAAGTATTAAAAAAATGTTGTGAAACGTTTTTTTTCAATATAATATGAAAAAACGTTTTCGCAACATTTTTATCAAAATATTAAAAAAAACGTTGTGAAACATTTTTTTCAATATAATACTATGAAAAAAAACATTTTCGCACCATTTTTTCATTAAAGTATTAAAAAAAATGTTGCGAAATGTTTTTTTTCAATATATTATTATGAAAAAAACATTTTCGTAACGTTTTTATTAAAATATTGAAAAAAAATGTTGCGAAACATTTTTTTCAATATAATACTATGAAAAAAATGTTTTTGCAACGTTTTTTTATTAAAGTATTAAAAAAAACGTTGTAAAACATTTTTTTAAATATACAATTATACAAAAAACAGTTCATAACGTTTTTTGTATAATAACTCAAGCCAGCTCGAACCTTTTGAGCCGAGTCTATTACTGGCTTGAGCTCTTTTCAAGCCGGCTCATGAGCCACTAAGCCAATTTAATCATAGCTCAGTTCGGCTCAGCTTGAAAAGCTCAAGCCAGCTCGTGAGCTAGTTCGGCTCATGTGGAGCTTTATTTCTATCCATTTTTTAACATTTTTAGCAGTGTGGACAGGGGCGTTATCATCTTGGAATAAATAACCTCATCCATTATAATTATTATTAATAAATGGAAGTAAATGTGATTCGAGTATTTGTATATAGTCACGATAGTTTATTTTACCATTAATTTTTATTAGCGGCCCTAACCCCTTTCCTGAGAAACAATCCCACATCATTACACCTCCACCACCATGTTTTATTGAAGGAACCATGTTTTTAATATTAAACTTATTCCAGGGGTTCTCTAAACATGACCTGGACCATCATTTTTAAATATAGTAAAGCAGTTTTTGTCATTCCAATTAACTGATTTCCATTTTCTAACAGACCAGTTTTTCCTTTCAATACACCAGTTTAAACGATTTTCTCTTTATTTATCATTAAGAAGAGGTTTGAATGCTAGAATACGTGAAAAAATATTAAGTTCATGCAAATTTTTTCTTATAGTCTTGGTAGTAACTTGTAGTCCAGTTTTCTCTTGAAAATTATTTTTTATTTGTTCAGCTGATTGATGATTATTTGTTTTGACAATTTTTTTTAATGTTTTTTGGTGTTGGCAATTTAAAAGTTTAAGATGACCACTTCGTGGCTGAGTTTCAAGACTTTTTCCTTCACAAAAGATTTGAATAGTTCAGTAAACTGCTGTTTTAGAAAAGCCAAGCATTTTAATAATTATTTGTCTGGTGGCGCCACCTTTAAATAGACCAATAATCTGGTTGCGTTCATCTTCCATTAAATCATACATGGTGTGAAGTAGTACAAAATCCTAATTTGTTGATCACATTTGATGGTTGTCTATAAATGAAATAACAATTACGTCATTGTTTATTTATACCATAAACTATCACGTGATAAAATTTCAGCCCAAATTATTATGTACATCTTGGAGTAATTAATAAAATATGACGTCCGCCTACTTTTTTCCAAGTAGTGTACATAATCAAACATTACGTAAAAGAAATTTTTTTTTCCCATAAAAAACGTCATTTTTTTTTAGTAGAGTTTTAATTTATTTGTTATTATTTTTATATACAGTCAGAACTCAATATAACGATTCGCGATAAACCGATTTTGGCTTATAACGAACTTTTTTCTCAAACCAAAACCACCTATATTTAATTTTATTACTATATAACGATTTTATTATAAATTTCGCGAATTACATATAACGAAGTCTAGTTGTAAACCACTAATATATATTTGTTCACGATTAACCGATACCGATTTTTTTCTCAATTTACCGATCATCGTTATAAAAATAAAATATTTTTTCTATATAATGGATTATTCTTAATATAGTAATATAACAAGTGTTAATTGATCAAATTATAAATATTTGTTACCGCAGATCATAAAAAACCATTTCTTTCAACCATACTTCGCTATGTCTTCTGAAAAAAAACGTGTTACATTATCTATAGGACAAAAGAAAGAGCTTTGTCTTAAAAAAGCTGATAATCCTTCCATATTAAATATCGAACTTGCTAAATATTACAATATCAAACCTGATATAAATCAGAATCTTCAATTCAATTAAGTATGGATGAATTTATCAACTTTAATTAGGAATTTTTTTTTTTTTTGAAAATAACTTACAATAATGGAATTTTATGGGAATATTTTATGGGTAAAACGTAAGAGTAACGAATAATGTAATACAAATAAACAAATAATGTATTCATACATGAACACGTAATACAACAATAAAATTTTTTCTAATGATTTCTCTGTATAGCGAATTTTTACATTATTTACTATTTAAATCGGTATATCAAAAAAAACTCATTTTTTCGAATATTCATTATAACGAACCAAAACCATCAAACCAGAGGGTTCGTTATATCGAGTTCTGACTGTAAAACCAAGATTTATACTTACGAATCTTGGTTCCTCTTTTTCTAAAGATCCTGAAACCTAAAAAAAGAAAAGAACAGTTATTAGTAACTGTTCATTAATAAAATTAAAAAAAAATAAAAAAAATAAAAGTTTTGTACTTACAAAACTTTGGAATTTCATTTTTCAAAAGCCCGCTGGACCTAAAAAAATAAAGAAAAAAATGATTAGGGCAGTGACATATATTAGTTAATATTATTTTAATAGTAACGTTTACTTCCTACCCCCAGGTAAAATTTTATGACCAATCACAACCATTTTACATAGTTTATATTATGTGTAATCTAAGATTTTCTTTTACTCCCTTATCCCTAAAATATTAGCTAATATATGTCATTGCCCTTATTAGTAACCGTTCATAATAAAAAAAAAAAAAAGATTTATAAAGATTTGTATTTACAAATTTTTATCTTTAAGTTTTCGTTCTTCAAAAGCCTACTAAACCTAAAAAATTAAAGAAAAGAATGGTTATTAGTAACCGTTCATAATAAAAAAAATAAAAAAAAAATTATAAAAATTTGTACTTATGAACCTTTATCTTTAGGTTTTCGTCCTTTAGAAGCCTACCCAAACCTAAAAAATAAAGAAAAAAATGGTTATTAATAACTGTTCGTAATAAAAAAAAACAAAACAATTATAAAGATTCATACTTATGAATCTTTATTTTTAGGTTTTCATTTTTCAAAAGCTTACCAAACCTAAAAAATAAAGAAAAAAATGGTTATTAGTAAAAACCTAAAAAATAAAGAAAAGAATGGTTATTAACAATCATTTATAATAAAAAAATAAAATTATAAAGATTCATACTTATGAATCTTTATCTTTAGGTTTTTGTTCTTCTGAAGCCCACCTGAACCTAAAAAATAAAAAAAATGGTTATTAATAACTATTCATAATAAAAAAACAAAAAATTTATAAAGATTCATACTTACAAATCTTTATCTTTAGGTTTTTGTTCTTTAAAAGTCCATCAGATCTAAAAAAATAAAGAAAAGAACATTTATTAGTAATCATTCATTAATATTAAAAAAAATGAAAAAAAAACCAAGATTCGTATTTACTTACGAATCTTAGTTTTTATTATTCTTTGGAACTTGAAAGTCTGCCCGAAACCTAAAAAATAAAAGAAAAAGAATGGTTAATAGCTGTTCATTAATATTACAAAAAAAATAAAAATAAAGAACTAAGATTCGTAATGTACTTATGAATCTTAGTTTTCCCGATCTTTAGAAGCCTTAATTTAACTGGTGCTGGTGTTCTACAAAAAAAATGAAAAGAAATATTAATTTGTTTCTTAAATTTAAAAATAAAAAAACAAAATTAAAAAAAAAATATAAAATATATGTAAGTTTCAAAACAAAACTTACATTACTTCCAAGAAAAAGAAGCAAAAAAGAGAGAATGAAAGGGAAGGAAAGGTTGAAGGGAAAGGAAAGGACGAAAGGAAAGAGAAGGGATGATAGGGAAGGGATAAAGTGGAAGGGAAAGGGAAGTTTAAAAAAGATGATTTTTTTTTTCATCTTTTTTAAACTTTTGATATGCATAACATGTAATGCGTGATATTAGCTGCAGATTCTGCAATTTCACAGATTACTGCAGAATTTTTTTAATAAATCTGCAGAAATCTGCAAAATTGCAAAATTCACAAAACTTCGCAGAAATACGTTAAAAAAGTGCAAAATAAATGCTGAGAACTGTGAATTTTGCAGTTCTTCGCAAACCTGCACCCTACAAAATAAATATATACATGAAAAAATGCATAAAATCACCACTTCTTTTATATTTATTTTAATTATATATCAAGTAAATCTTATTGTTATTATGAAATTATACTATAAAACTGATGAAATAATTATCTTCAAAACACGTTATACATTTTTTGAATATACTTAATCACGTAATATGACTATAAGTGGAAAATTTTGTCTATATTAACTATTACATCAAGATCAACTATTGCTGTGATAGTGACTATAATTAATTTATGACTATATAGGAGGTATTTCACTATATAAAAATTAGGACTTGTAAGTGATATGACTTAAGAGAGGGTGTGCTTATATAGGGGGTGACTATAGAGAGGGATGACTGTGTATAAATATATAGTTTAGTTAAGGGTAGGGTTCACCCCTTTTTATGAACATATAGGTTTTATATGGCAAAATTTATGTTGATCATTTATTAATATCACATGATACCGAAATCAAATGAAAAACTCAGTTAATTGCAAGAAAATTAATATTTCATTAACTATCTAATAAATTTTATTAAATTTATATTCAAAAAGAAGATAGATAACCACTCCAATAATTTAAAAAAATTT
>QZLH01000552.1:16569-57265 GCA_003833135.1 Oehlia diaphana
GATGAAAAAAAAATTTTTTTAAAGTGAGGTACGAAAAAAAATGTTTTTATTTTAAAGGGGGTGACGAAAAAAGAAGAAAAATTTAGAATAAATAAAAAAAAATAAGACAAGAGAAAAGAGAAAGGAAGGAAAGACAGAAAGGAAGATCAGAAGATCAAACTCATCAAAGTAAGGGTTTATATAAAAAACAAAAAACGTATCATAACAAAACAATAAACAATCACGTGATCTCGTGTTATGATACGGGATTTTTGTAAAATTATCTTCTGAAATATTAAGTTTAAAAATTCCGTATACATTCCGCATGATTAATTTTTTCCGTATACATTTCGTATACATTAGTTTTTTTAAAAAATGTTCAAAAACGAATTGCTTATTAAATATACGGAATTTGTATACGGAATCTATAGAAACGTACATAAAATGTATACAAAATGTATCCTTTCCGCATACATATTTCTTATAGGGGTTTAGGATGTCCGGATAATTTCAGTCCAATATGCCCAATGTAGGTAAGTTGTATGTAGATGTCTTGACACGCCAACTGACGAGTTTGCTGTAATTGATACTTATAGGACGATTGAAAGGGTTGTATTTGATCCAATGTTGTGTGAAATCCCGATCAATGATATGGGTAAGGGTAAATTGTTTGGGTGTATTGAATATTTGTGTGAAATATGATTTTCTAAAGTTCGAAAATTATTTATTTTCTTGAGTGCTTTCTAATATCTCGATCGATAATCAATTCGTCGTTGAAAGAGATATGACTATGTTGTGCGGGAATGCCAATAGGGGAGATCGATGTAGGATTTTAATTGTTACATCCTTCTTTGGCCAATTGATCAGCGAGGTCGTTGTAAGGGTCGTTAGAATGGCTTTGACCTTATGTAGTGAGACTTGAAGACGTAGTTGTTCTATTATATATTTGATTTATATTACATATTTGATCGCCTGCCAAAATAAGATATTATTAATTATTTGGGGAGTTGAATGTTGATATTGCACACCTGTGTATATCGAAACGACAATATGCGGTGGACATACGATTAAGGCCGTTAGTAAGGCAGCAATTTCAACTTTGGTAGAGCTAGCCGAGTGGGTGGTTGATCCATTATATTTAATATCGATATCTATGTTAGATTTAAAAATCCATCCAAAACCGATCTTGGATAAATTATCTATTTTTTGTAATGAACCATCTGTATAAAATTCTAAAGAATTAAAGTTAGAAAGAGTACTAATCTGAATTAAAGGAGAAGAAATAGAAAGAGGTAATAGAATAGTTTTAATTAAAAAAGAATTAATAGAAAAAATAGAAAGAGAATGCGGAGAAATATTATTACAATCAATTTCTAAATTAATAGCTAATTATGTAAATAAATTCACATAAATAAAAAAAGGTATCAAGCAAATCAGTGGAGAATAAACAAATTCATAAGTTTACTTGCAATAATTACTAATATGTGGATTAAAATTAATTCCTTGAAGAACAGAAGTACGTAAAATATAATCATTATACGTGATAGTATCACTGTAGAATAAGGGATCCGGTCAAAATCGCGACGGGTCAAAATCTCGAATTCTAATGCTGGTCAAAAATATCACGAGATTCTGCATAATTCTGCATAATTCTGCATAACGCGGGCCAACCGTCGGGATTTTGACCCNTAAAAAATGTTCAAAAACGAATTGCTTATTAAATATACGGAATTTGTATACGGAATCTATAGAAACGTACATAAAATGTATACAAAATGTATCCTTTCCGTATACATATTTCTTATAGGGTTTTATAACCACATCAAGGGAATGAAGCGACATAGTTATATAAAAAGATTTATTTGAAGAATATTTTGATAATGAAAAAGACGAAAAAATTTTTTTTTTTTTTACTTGAGAGTATAAGAAATTGCGTAAATTTACCACAAAAGATGTACTCGTAATTATATTATTATATGATCTTCTTTTCTACACAGTTTTCATATTACGATAGAATCGATAGAAGTATTGTTGTTTTTAGTCCCGGTATAATTGGCGTTAGCCAATAAGCAGAACACTATAAATCACGTGCTCTTTCTTAATACTCTAGTACAAAATTATTAGAATTTAAGAACCGACTAAGTGTTCTAGACATATATCCATAAAGAACAACCTCCACCTTCATCAATTTTCCACCGGCGTCCCTCACTAACTAATACGCCGCTCCCATTTTCCAATTACCTTCTTTATATGGTTTCATCCCACACGAACTATCATCCCACGTGTGGAGAAAACATAACCGTACTTTCAAATTAAAGGTGTAGTACGATCCAGACTATGGCGCACGCCACTACATTATATAAATTATTCATAATCAATTTTTAAGGGTAAATTTTGCGTTATACTAAAATAAAATACTTTGCGAAAGTTTTAAAATAAATATATGTATGGGCGTAATAGTGTATCGAAATTAATTATGAAGCATTACCGTATTACAAACTCATTTTTTGTCTATGTTGTCTGATAAATTACTGTTAACTTTCGATACCAATTAAAAAAATCAAATTTCGAAAAATAAAACACTCGATAAGTATCATTAATGATATTTAAAATACCGAAATTTCGAAATTTCAACTTCACTTTATAAGATTAATTCTTTTTATTTCTAAGAAAAAAGTTGTAGATTCGTCTGAAAAATTAAGAACGCTTAGAAAAAAATTTAAAAACGGAAAATCAAAATAATATTATCATCTAACTTCACTAATTTAATCAAATAAAAAATGATTCAATTATTATGTTAATTAAATTTCGCATTTTTTTTTATCCTTCTCATTCAAGAAAAATGATAAATGCCGTCGGATTATTCGATAGATCTATTCGGATCGGAAATTATTTTTCGTTTAAAAAGAAATAAAATCAAAATATTATCCGATCATCGAGCCTAAAAGGACATAAATAAATAAAATAAATATACTTTATCGTTATAAATTAACATAAGTCCAAACTGAAAATTATTTTAAATTGGAAATCAAATGATTATTGGATTGCCGCAAAATTTGTCATCTACGATTCCATTGATACTTAAGATTATTTCTCAAACGGAATTTACAATGTGTCTTTTGAATTACTCTTTGTAAAAGTTTTATCGCCTATTCATAAATGCATTTTTCGTGGTTGACTGTTAGCTATACAGAAAGAGCGAAAGAAATTAATATAAACTTTTAATTTATCATTAAAAGTAAAAAAAAACCAAATAAAAGAGACTTAATTAACTTACTAGTGAAACAATAAATCATTCTCTCTTTCTAAAAAACAAATAATAATTTTTTTTTTTTTGGAAAATAATTTAACCGACGATTAATTAAAATTTTAAAATTTAACAGTTTTCCCTGTAAAAAAAGTCAATCCGTTTTTTTAAATACCATCATTTTTCCGTGAAAGGCTCATAATTCCGGAATTAATAACCTTATATCCCGAAATTTATTTACATTTTCCATGAATGGATCCGTAAAAGGCTCACTTTTACGGAGTTTTTACAGAAATAACGAATAAAAAATTTTTATAGGGTTTCAAAATATGTACAACATTTATTATTTGGTTAACTTTGTAAATGATTGAGTTTGCATCAATGACAATTTTTGAAACTTCTGAATGAACCTATTGATTATTATCTACTCATTATAATATATAAATAAATAGAATAAATTGCATAATGTTTATTACGGAAATTATATTATGCAAGAATTTTTCTATATAAAGGCGCTTTCATTCTCATAATCAAGCAAATTGAAATAATTAAAGAATATCAAACGCTAAAGAAATTCTATTAATACTGTACAGTGTTGTATATATATATAAAATGGGGAAAATTATAAAAAAATCGATAAAGAGAAACCAAATATACAAAAAAATAAATTCGGACGTATGTCAAATCTATAATATGAAATTCAAATTTCATAAAAAATTAAATTTTAATTAATTTAATTATTTGTAGGGAAATGAAACTATAAAAAATTATATGACTGAGTGGGAAAACCAAGGAAAAATAATTAAAACACCTTTTGTAGAATTGTCTAAAAAATTAAGAGACGATCACGAGCTTAACTTTGAATCAAAAGCAATTTGTAAGTAATTTTTATGGATAATTTTATTAATTTAAAATAAAAAGAAAGTTAAAAATTTTTTACATTATAAATTTTAGTTGGTGGAATATCCTTGATCCACGCCGTAAGTCTTAAAATTCTGTGTTTTTTTTTAAAGAATTAAATTAACATTTTATCTTAAATATTTTAGTTGATCATACACCTTACTCTAAAGAAGAGAAGAATTATATCTATGAATGGGCAAGTAAATATCAAGAAAATGGTAATATTCAATGGAAGCTTTTACAAACTGAGATGGAAACGAAATTTGGTAAATTTCGCGCGAGAAATGAACTCAAAACCATTTGGAACGTTAAAAAAAGACAACTTGGGGCTAAAAGTAGCAATTTTAAAAAGGAAGATGATAAAAATGAAGGTGAAAGTGAATGTGAGGATGAACTTAAATATGATAAACCGATGCTGAATATGTAATTTATTCAATTGAGGATAAAGGAAAACATACAATCCAATTCCTTATAAATAAATCCGTCTAATAGTGCAACTACTAAATATGAAAAACCAAAAAATATAATTTCTTAAATATAGTATCAGCATCGAATTATTTTATATAATTATTACTTAGATATTTAGACGAAAATATATACTTTATTTATTTTCATCACTAATATAATTTTTATAAGTGGAGCAAATTTTATTAGTAAATGGAACCAAAAGTGCATAGTAAATTCATGAAATAAAAACTATATTTACAAATTAAAGTTACTAATTTTAATATAAATAAAACTTTATTAGAAGGAATTTTGGATTTCAAGACTATAAAAATAATTACATTATACTTATCCCCAATTTTCATAATAAAATTGTCCGATTCTTTATTAATTAAAATTCTTAAACAAAAACATTATAATCCTATTCCTATTGGTAAGTTTTAATATCGAAATTTCATCTTGTAAAAAAGTTAAGGTTAATTATTTTGTCTTCCAAGAAATCTAGGTAACTTTCGTCGGCGAAATCAAGAACGTTTAATAAACCAAATAAATATATATTGTTTAATCAAAAAATAAATAAATAATAAGCATTTTACACAATTGACATTTATACAATTAATCGTAACGTTTTTTAATCAGTTTCATCAAGAGAATTTTGCCGTGAAACTTATCTTCCCCTACGATTCTATTGGTATATACTGTATAATATATATATGGTATGTAAGATCATTTCGTGATTTACCATATTTTCTTTGAATTTCTCTTTGTAAAAGTTCCCATAATGACTATTAACCACTCATAAATGTGGTTTTTCTCACTATCTGAGAGTGAGTCTTGATTAACTTTGCAGACTAAATAAACAGAAGAAAACGGAAAGAACAAAAGAAGTTAATTTTTTTTAGATAAATAAATAAATAAATCTATGGACAATTAACTTATTACAAGTGGATCTATTTTCTCCTAAAAAATTAAAAATAACAAAACGTTATTCACGTTGAAATAAATAAATAAATAAATAAATAAATATTATCATTTTAATTAACATACTGCGAGGTTATATTGTGGTGTTCTTTCATCATCTTCATGAAGTGTAGAAAGATATCCCGTATTACGCCACCGCGAACTTTGTCTTCTCCTACAATTCCATTGGTATTTAAGGTCATGTCGTAAACGGAATGTACCAAAGGTTTCTTGAATTTCTCTTTGTAAAAATTCCCATCGAATTACGTCACGATCCTTTTGACTATTAACCCATTCATAAATGTAGTCTTTCTCCATATCTGAGAATGGACATTGGCTGACTAAACAGAACAAGAGAAGTTAATTTAAATTCTTATAAAAAAATAAATAAATAAATAAATAAATAGTATAATTAACTTACTAAGTGGCTCTAAATAATTTAAATAAATCATTTTCTCTTTTAATTAAAAAAAAAATTAAAGTATTATAATATCTATTTAACTAATTTGTAAATGGATTAATTTCGTTTAGTTGTTAATACAATTACGGTTTCGAAATGAAAAACGTATTTTGTTGATAATTTGTAAATGATTAACGGTAAAATCGGTATATGATCATTTTTCTAGTTTTTATTCTGTAAAATTTTTTATAGGGTACCTCATATTAATAATAGTCAATAAAATTAGAATAACAATATTTGGAAACTCTTAAATGAACTTATTGATTATATGTGGCGTAATTACCGAAAGGAAGAATGACTTTAATCAATGGTACAATCAAGGAACATAACAAATATTTCAAGTTTTTATTACTTTCATTACTTTCAATAATAAACTAGTAAATTATGGGTAATTCCTGAATGAGATTTTAATATATGTTTAAATGTTTCGGTTTTATTTTCAATCAGATTAATAATATTAATAATGATAGAGCGCAGTCAGGCTACTATGGAAAGTATATTCGGCTAGAAACCATAAATTTTCAGAATTATTCGTTTTCACGTTTAGATGCAATAGTATTTTGAAATTAATTAAACTAATTATGAAAATTTATTACAAAAGTCATTTTCATCTACGTTGTTTAATAAATTATCGATAAAATATCGACATTAATTTGTACCAAATAATATAAAAAAATTAAAATTTGAAAATACGGTATATAAAATTCGACATACTGTATAGTACATAGTTGATGATTATATTTATATATTATTAATACAATTTCACTTAACTCTTTTGTTTTCTAAGAAAATCATCGTGAAACATTTAGAACAACATAAAAAACAGAAAAATAATATAATTATTGTGTTGGTTTAACATTGCGCGCGTTTTTATCCTTCTCATTCAGATTTCTGGAATATAAAAATACCTCGGGAAAATATTATAGTGGTCCTGAAATTTGTAAAATAATAAATAGTTATTGGATGGCGGGCCTGTTTATTATAAGTATTATTCGATCAAATGTTAACGCTAATAAAATTCAGTTATTATCGTTTAAAAAAGAATATAATTATATACAAAATAAACATATAGATAAGGATTAGAAAGAACTTATATACTAGACTGCCGTGAAATCGTCTTCTCTTACGATTCTGTTGGTACTTAAGATCATTTCACAAGTAGAATTTACCATAATCTACTTGAATATCTCTTTGTAAATTTCCCATAAAATTTTTTTGTTGTCTAATAACCCATTCATAAACGTAGTTTTTCTCACCATCTGAGAAAGGCCATGATTAACTTGGTTGACTAAACAGGAAGAAACGGAAAGAATAAAAGAAGTTAATTTAAATTTTTTTAGATAAATAAATAAATAAGTCTATGAGTTATTAACTTACCAAGTGGATCTATTTTCTCCTAATATTAAAAATAACAATCGTTATTCTCGTTGAAATAAATAAAAAAAATAAAAATAAAAATAAATAAATAAATATTATCACTTTAATTAACATACTGTGAGGTTAGATTGTGGTGTTTCTTTCATCATCATTATGAAGAGTAGAAAGATATTCTGTATTACACTGCCGCGAAATTTGTCTTCTCTTACGATTCCATTGGTATTTAAGATCATTTCGTAAACGGAATATACCAAAGATTTCTTGAATATCTCTTTGTAAAATTTCCCATCGAATTACGTCACGATCCTTTTGACTATTAACCCATTCATAAATGTAGTTTTTCTCCATATCTGTGAATGGTCTTTGGCTGACTAAACAGAACAAGAGAATTTAATTTAAATTCTTATAAAAAAATAAATAAATAAATGGTATAATTGACTTACTAAGTGTCTCTAAATAATTTGTATATATCATTATCTCTTTTTAACGAAAAAAAATAAAGTATTATAATTTCAATTTAATTAGCTTGAAAATGGATTAATTTCGTCGATTTTATTTATACAATTACAGTTTCGTAATGTAAATACTTTAATACTTTTTATTATTTTGTTGATAATGATTTAACGGAAAAATGTAAGTTTAATATATCTCATATTAATAATAGTCATTTGAACTCAATATAATGATTTTTGGAAACTCTTAAATGAACTTATTAATCATATGTGGCGTAATTACCGAAAAGGAAGAATGGCTTTAAATCGATGGTACAATCAAGGAACATAGCATATTTGTGTGATATATTAAAAACAAAGGTTTTAGGTTTGTTATTTTAATAAATAAACGAAATTATAGTAACTCATGAATGAGATTTACAGTACATATAATAGAGTACAAGTCAGGTGACAAGGAAAGTGTGCCGACTAAAATAATTGTAAAAACCATAAAATTTTCAATAATTATTATAATTATTTTTGCGTTATAAAAATTTATCATACAAAGTTTTGAAATATATACATACTGTATTACCCAGGTGCAATAATATTTTGATTTATTAAAAAGTCAACGTTGCCTGATATATTAACATTAGTTTGTACCAAGTAAAATTACAAGCATAAAAAATAATACCAGACATCATCGACGATATTAACTTCAACTTCGCTTTATAAAGTTAATTCTTTTTTTTTTTTCCTAGAAAAATGGGAAGTTAAAATAATATGAATTATCATACATCTTTCTTCACTAATTTAATCTTTAATAAAAAAAATAAATTTTGTATTAGTGAATTTTCGCGTTTTTTATCCCTCTCATTCAGATTGCGAGAATTTAAATTTTAAAATATCTAAATTGATATATTATGATGGTACCAAAATCTAATAATCTTTAATCCAAATTTAATTAATGAAATTTTATCCGGATATCCGTTTATTACAATTATCCGTCGGGTTTACCCGATAGCTTATTCAGTTATATAAACGGATATCCGGATCTATTCGGATCGGATATCAGGATTAACACTAATAAAAATTAAAAAGAAATAAATCAAAATATTGCTCAATCACCAAACATAAAAGGCCAGAGATAATGTATTCTATCTATAATTTGAAGTAAAATCAAAGATTAAAATTATTTATTCGTTATATTGAAGATAATTATAATGTTATTTCGTCAGTAGATTGCCGCGAAATATATCTCCTCCTACAATTCCATTGGTATTTAAGATCATTTTTCAGTCGGAATTTACAAAAAATTTTTTGAATTTCTATTTGTAAAAATTCCCATCGAATCGCGTCACAATTCTTTGTCCGACTATTAGCCCATTCATAAATGTAGTTTTTCTCATCATCTGAGAAAGGACCATGATTAACTTGTCCGACTAAACAAAAGAATGAAAGAAGTAAATTTAAATTTTATTACTTTTTTTTATGAAACAAATATAAATTAACTTACCAAGTGGCTCTTTATATTTAATTTCTTTCTCCTAAAAATTAAAAATAACGATCGTTACATTCGTTATATTCGTTGAAATATCAGAAAGAGTTAACAGTAGTCCTCATAAGATTTTAAAGGCATACATATGGATTTATATTATCAATCTTCATTTCGTTCATTTTTCACAGAACGAACATCGGAAAAAAAAATTCTTAAATAATATTAAAAGACTGTACTAATTTAAATTTGCTTCAAAACATAACTGATTATGGCGTAATCATCGAAAAAGGAAGGTCATATTGAAGCATTTTGAAATTCCAAATCCCTTCCAATCTTCCAAATGCATATCACTAGTTTCTAAATGGAACACCAAACATTTTGTGTTTTTATTGTTAATACCCGTTTTATTCCGTGATTCCGTGTTTCTCCGTAAATATAGAATTTATAATTTAAACGGAAGAAAGCCAAATTTATACATTCATTTAATTAACTTTGGAAAGCAAAAAATTTTTTCTTAAATAAATTTTTCATATATAATTTTTGCGCTTAATATTAATAGAATTAAGTATATTCTTATCTTTGGACCAATTACGATATGTCATACTTAACCAAATAGTCTTTTTTTAAAAAACTATGAGTGACAATTTGTAATTTGTACATTATTTTATAGACATGACGCAGTGTGCAACAGGTAACGTTTTGCTTGGATAATAAAAAAAAATTTTAAAATTAAACTAATAAATATATCATATAATTTATTAAATGAGACAGCATAAAATCATATGCGACAAAAAATAATAAATAAGAAAATACTAAAAAAAAAATACGTAATACAGTTAATCACGTTATTCACGCTAAATCACGGTATTATATACAGAAACAACTTCAGTTGATTACTGTTAAAGAAAATTTCGAACTGTTGCCTTTATTTCAACAAAATTAAGAGGCTTTCAGCTAAAAGAAAAAAAGAAGGGAATGCAAAAGCTGTTAAATTAATTAACGAAGTAAATAATAGTAACCTAATTATTTTCTTACTTCGTATAACGAAAAGAATCCCAAATAGAAATCTAAGAAATCAATCAATAATTATTATTATTATATTACGAATAATATCACCATCTAATCAACTTCACGTGTACGTTGTGTAGACCACATATTTTTGATTTTATTAGATAAATTTTACCAAAAATGATACAGTACTCATACCTTGTTGACAAAATTTCCAATGAATGGTAATGAATGGTACAATCGATTGGTTCCAAGTTCCAACCCAGTAATCAATGTATAGTACCTTTTCTCATCATTAGAAAAACATTATGATTTACCGTTAATGAAGAATCAACTGTTCAAGAAGAAAGAAATAAAGAATTACATACTATGAATATTACGTACGACTAAGAATTACATAATACGTACGGCGAAGAATTACATATTATAAAAATATTACGTACGGCGAAGAATTACATATTATAAAAATATTACGTACGACAAGTTTACGATAAAAAAAAGATTTACGATAAAATTACGATAACTAACCTTACTGGGATTGGCTCGAGCGACAAAGATAGGACATTACAGAACGCAAATTTGCCTAGCCGTAAATGGAATCAATTTACTTATTCTAGCATAAAGATCTTTAAGATATTCACCACTTTTTTCATATAACTTTAATAATTTTCTTAATAATCAAAATAATATATAAGACTCACTAATAGAAGACACATTTTTCTTTTTAAAGAAGGAAAAAAAGAAATGATTTTATATGCTATGTCAAAGTTCTTAATATATAAATTTCGTAACAAGAATCTAATACGTTACTCACTTAATATACATATAAAGAAATTGGTGTTACATAATACATTATTTCAATATAACATATATGAAAAAGTAAAAAAACGAATCGATTATTCTCTTTAGTTAGTACGTTGAGAGCACGTTCAATAAGTTCAATTAAAGTTAAAATATTTGTAATTGGAACACATAATTCATTGATATCGGTATTATTGTCCATTGACGATTCGATAAAAATTTGTTTGTACGAAGTATTTATTGATCATATGATGTTCTATTGAATATTGATGTTCTACAAATAAAAACATGATCATGAGATCAATCTCATGAACAAAATTACTACGGCTAATAAATTTTCAACGTGAAAAGTAACTTTTTTACCCCCAAACTCACGGGAATAATAACAATTTTAGTATAGAGCTACTCGACTTGCATCCTTGTATTCTGTTTACACATCATAAGATCAAATTATTATGATAATTTTAATTATATATAACCCTCACCTTAATATAAAATTCGTCCATCATGAACCTATCCAAAACCCATCGTTAAAATTCACTGCAAAAAAATAAATATTTTATATACTTGAATGTTTTTATTGAAAGAATTAATTATCTCTATATACAAATACAAATGTTTTTTTTTTTTTTTTTTTTTTTTTCAGGTATAACCTTTCTATAGAATTTTTTTTGTTTTTTTCTTAAATACATACCACCAAAAAAGAAGTATACCAAAGAAGAAAAATATGAAAAAGAAAAGTGTGAAAATGAAAAGTATGATGAAGATGATCATGAATAACATCATATGTTACATAAAAATAAACAAGAAAATATATATATATATATAATTACAACAAACACATTCTTAACCCATCTATATGTTGGGCGGTAATTTGTTTAATTTAGGTTCTTGTATCAAACTTGGATATAAAGTAGGTAAGGTAGAAAGATTCTGTTGGTAATGAAGAAGCCGTGGAAGGACCAGAGAGTCATTATGATGATAATTAAAGATATAAGAAATGTTAGGTAACGGCTCTTGATATAGGTAAGAATGAGTGGTGGGAGTGGTGGGAATGGAAACGTTGATAGTTTCAGGAGGAGATGGAATAACCATGCCATTATTCGGTCCCTTTTTACTTCTTTGTTTTGAATACCAGTAGTTTTTTAATTTATTTTCGGATCGAAAAGGTCCAAATTGATCCTTCAAATCTTGCCGTAGTTTTTTCCATACAATTCCTCCATTTTTACTTCTATGGAATAAAATCCAATCATCAATATAATTTTTTTCTTTATCATCTAGATTTTCTTGACACACTTTGGAAGGAAGAAGAAATAATTTTAAAAGCTTTATTAAGAAAAAAAAAAAAAAAAAAGGATATTATTTACCATCAGGGTCCAGATAATTACGCCAATAATGACATAGTTGACGAGCATTGTATGGGTCACCTTGTTTTCTAATAGAATTGATACTTTCAGATATTTTTACAAATGGATTACGACATCCAGTGCGTTTCAACTCCATCATTTGATCCAAAAAAATCATTTTCTATAAAATAATTTAATTTTAATGAAAATTAGCGTTATGAATCTACAAGAATTTTTTTGTCAAAAAAAAAGGCTAGATTTTAAGAAAAAATACGAGGACTTAAATCTATTTAGCGAAAAAAAATGATAATAACTATTATAATAATAATAACATATAATACATAATAATAATAGTAATAATAATAATAATAATAATAATAATAATAGTTCACTAGTAAGAAATAAGCGGCCCAAGATTTTTTTTATATTTTGGATGGACAGATAAACATTATGTAATGCTCTCAAAATTTATATAATACTTCTATTTATTATTTATTTTTTCTTTGCCCTGATGACTAAGAAATGACTAAGAAAGGTTTGTAATTTCATATATGTGATGGATAATTATTTAACTTATTAATAAAATTTCATTTTCCTTCTTACTTACTTCTTTTTCAGATAGAACTACTTTCATGTTTATTATTTCAAAGAGAGATTATTGTTTTTTAATGATAATAAGCGAGTGTAATTAAGAGAGAAAAAATTTGCTAACCAAAATTAATAATAATAAATGGAATTTTTTTTTAAAAAAAAAGAATAATCTTTGGTGATTCAAAGCTTACTTATATTGTTAGCTTATCGTAACTTTTTTTAGATTCCCACGAATTATGTTTGAAAATATATAGCTTTTTTTGTTGTTGCACAACAAGCACTTAAAAATAACCAGTTTGATTCTGAAAATGGAACTGATTAAAAGCATATTTTATTATGTCAAAACTTTTTGATTTATTTTTAATAATTTAAAATTTATGTATCAAAAGACGTTTACATCTTAAGGTGTGGCGTAAATGTTTTGGTAGCATTTTTTTACTAGAATGTTTAGAATGTTTAGAACAGGAATGTAATCCAGAATTTCAACTTAAATTATTTTTTTTACGCAGTATTAATTTTAATAATATATTCGGTAGAAAACCAAATTTAGTCATAATGAAATTGACATACGTAAATGATAATCTTGTATTACTTAAACATCTTATTGCGGTTAAACAATAAAAAAAACACTGCGGTTAGTGCGGTACATATTTGATTGATTAATAGCATCATCAAAATCTTTTTTTGTTTTACTATAAATATTTTAATATAAACATAAAATTTCGTTCAACAAATAATTAAAAATTGCATCATACATTTAAAAAGATTTATTTAATGAATAGTGAATAAAAAAATGAACGTTAATTTTCACTAAAATAATATAAATTACGTTTATCATAAAAATAAAATATATACATTTATAACGATATTCTCTCCCCAAAAAAATAAATTAAATAGCATTTATTGCATAAACAAAAAAAATTCTTTTTGATTTTTTTTTTTTTTTTAAAAAAGATACAATAAAACGGGATATAATCAGGTATAATAAAAAAAAGTGTTACAACGAACTTTGGGGGGAAGAACCCACTTTTTTTCTCCTTTGAATACCATTTAATTTTTTTTTTTTTTTAGATAACTCCTTAGAAATAAATACTATTTAATTTCTTTCTTGTTTTTTTACAAAAAAAAACATCGAAGTTTTGTTGTCTCCATACTTTGTCCCCTTTATAATCCAAAAATAATTAAATTTATATTAATAATAATAATTTCTTTTAATTTTCTATTCTATTAGTTTAAAAAAAATTGATCATAAAAGCTCCTTTTTCCTTTTTTAAAAAATTCAATGTTTTTTTTTTCTAATTAGAAATCACGGTTTCTCAAATTTCAAACTTTCCATTTTCCTTTCATTCAGATATGTTTTGAGAATACGCCATTTTGAAAACGGATAAGTAAAAATTCTATTTTTTCTTTACAATAAAATCTCTTTTTTTTTTTTTTTTTTTTTTAAAAAAAAAAAAAAAAAAAATTTTTTTTTTTTTTTTTTTTTTAAAAAAAAAAAAAAAAAGATTTTGTTGATTTTAAATTAATAAAAACTGAAATAAGATTTATTTGAAATGTTTTTCTACTATAAAAAGGAAACAAGAAAAAGAATACATTATGAGTCATTGAATTTTCATTTTTGTATAGAAACAGTGTCATTATTTAGTTGCCTTATTGGATTATGTAAACTTGTTTGCGTTACCGGCTAAATTCCATTCTTTAAGATTTTCAAAAGGGCTGATTTTCATTCACTGATTTCTTTATTTGTTTAGCATGAATGAATTATTTGATTAGGATTTAAAGTTAAAGCACAGTACAACTGAAATCATTTAAATTCATGCATTTCATGCATTTCATCTTTTGAATCAATCACGACAAATGATCTTATTAATGGATGTGGCTAGTGTTTCAAGCCACATTTCATAGGTAATGATTTACATGATCATGTGATTTTTCGTACTTTGCAATTTCTTGTATAAGAAAATTGATGTTTGAACAATCCATTAAAAGGTAAGAGGAAAAGAGGTTGTGTACGGTCATTGGGTGAAGTAATTAATTGTTAGATAACTTCGCCGCCTCGCTTATCTTCCGAGTATATTGTTCATACATCTCTCATTTCCGCATCTTTCTCCATTAAAACACAGTCTCCGTAAATATTTGTAAGTCCAAAAGTCAATTAAATATAATGGTTGTAAATCAAAATTATCATCTTTTAGTTAACCACAATAGTTGTAGTATTTACAGCCAATTTACAGCTTATCACAACCGCTAAAGTTTGTAATTCGATATGTAATAATCGTTACTTAAGGCAACCAACTTTATTTAATACATCTAAAGACACATGCATAATCATAAATTCGAAATTTGTTTCGTGTTTCGTCAGATTTCGATTTTTAAAGTAGCAAATAAAACTATATCTATATGTATAAAGTATTTTTATGAACTTGGTTCTAACTTTTCATAAACGATCTCAAAGAAATAAAATTTTTACTCTCAAATATTTTGAAAGTATATATACTCGAAACAAATGAATGCTTAAAAAGAGAATTTCATTACTATTGGGTAGTTATATATGAAAATTCATTTGAACTATTATGATACTTTATTTAATCATTTATGTTACATTGATATAACGGATTTAACAGATTCGAAGTTGAAATTTAGGATTTTCAATATCAGCACGAAGCATTAAAAATCCGATATATTAAACCGATATATCATCAAAATAGAAAGATTTAACCATATATATATTGATAAATGCTATTCTAAAATGAGCAATTATAAAGTCGAAGGCAATAGATTAAAAGATAGGAATTATAAGAAGCTGTGTTGTTTGAATTGACCTCTTTTTAACTTTCCTATTTTGAGCTATTCTATTTACTTTCTACCCTTTTACTCGTGCATCCCTTATTTTTATATTGATTTTTTTCACGCATAAATATTAATAGTTTTAATGATTTCAAGCCATTGGCGTCTTTTAAAAAACTTTTTTAATAATTTTTCGAGTCTTATGACACTCTTATGACCTCGGTTATCGTTTTCAAAGATTTCTTTTTTAAGATTTAATGCACATTCATTATTTATAATATTCATAATTTGTTATTATCAATAATCATTGATGATTACCTCATTTCGATTAATAATCAGCCAATATTTGTCATTTATGGTATATTGTGATAACTATTGTGAACTGTTTATATATCATAAGACCAAAACTTTTTTAATATAAATATGATATGAATTTTTTAAAAACAGCATTTTGTATATACTCTTACGTACAAGTAATTCATTAATGTTTCCTAAGTAAAAGTATGTACAAAAGAATTTTAAAAGTTTTCAGTTTATTATTTTTTTCCTTTCGGATGAATAATTTTATGTAATGCTATTATTATTATTATTATTATTATTATTATAAGTTTATAACTACTAGTAGTGGTAATATTAATTACGATATACTCTATATGCGGACCAAGAATTTGTACTCTTCTTGTTTAAAAAAATATGGCTGCAAAGTTGGTAATACCAAACCACCTTGATGTTGATTATGAATAGGCGGAAGAACACACATGTTAGGACTATTGGGGTCAAAGGGAAAATTCAAAATAAAAGATATGGGAGGTAGTACAATCGCTTCAGCAGTTCCTGCTGCCCCAGCAATTCCAGCCGCTTCAGTCGCTCCAACAATTCGTCTTTGTTTTGAATACCAGTAATTTTTTACCATATTCTCGGGTCGTAAAAAACCATATTGATTTTTTAAATCTTGTCGTAGATTTTTCCATTCAATGATACCATTTCCTATTCTATTTTGTGAAATCCAATCATCAATATATGTTTTTTCCTCATCATCCAAATCATAATAACATACTTATAAAGAGAGAAAAAGGAGAAAATTTTAATATTATTTAAAAAAAAATTCGGGTAAAAAATGTTATACTCACATTCAGGATCTAGATAGTTGCGCCAGTAGTTATTAAGTTGACGAGCATTGAATTGAGGTAAGACTTCAGCCATTATTACGAATGGGTTACGACATCCAATTCGTCTTAATTCAACCATACCATCTAAAAGAATTTCCCTCTACGAAAAAAAAATACACATATAATATTTTTTTTTCTAATTAGTGATTTTTTTTATTATAGAAAAATAACGGAACATAGGTTGATTTGATCTTTCGTAAAAATGTAATTATGTGGATAGAGAGGATAGACACTGGATAGACGTAGCATAACTTTTTGTACGAACTATTTGATTTGCCAATAAAAGGTCTTTATTTTGACTCTTAATATTATTAAGATTTTTACTTACTTCTTCTTCGGATAATAGCCTCATTTTTTTCTTAAAATATTAATGATGACGAAAAGAATTTTATTGATTGTAAGTGAAATTGATTGAAAAACAGAGTTTTGATTAAAAAAGAAAGTAGATAATGAAAAAAAAAAGAAAAGAAAAAAGAAAAAAGGAAAATTCCAAGGTATTTATATTTTATTCCCACGAATTGATCTGCCTTTCAAGCCCTTTCATCATTTATTACTGTACGACATTAAAAAAATACTCGCGTTCTAATAGATTTTTAAAATACTAGAGGCTAAATAATATTTTGTATTAAGCATTAGTTGATATATTGATTTCAACCTGCTGTATATTTTTTTTATACATTTATACTTTTATTTTATTATTTATTATTTTATATTATTATATTTTCATTTTATTACTGTATATTATTTTACTTTCATTTTTATTTTATTTTATTTTCATTATATTTTTTATTTTTTTTATTTATTTTCATTATATTTTTTATTTTTTTTTATTCATTTTTTATTTTATTTTATTTTATTTATTTTTAATTTTATTTTATTTTATCTTATTTATTTTTTGTTTTATTTATTTTTATATATTTTTTATTTTATTTATTTTATATATTTTTTATTCTATTTATTTTATTTTATTTTTTTTATTTTTTATTTTTTTTTTATTCGTTCATTATTTTTTATACCATTTAAATAAGATTATTTACAGTGACGACGATAATGGATTGGGGACTAATCGATTTTGGAAACAGAAATTTCGTGTCTAATTAAGTAAGTAAATATCTTTTTATTTGAATGAACGTTTATAAATACATCTGATTCAGAATAGAGAATAATATATATTTTTTGCTTATATCTCAGGAACGTTCTTTAAATTTAAGATTAATAACATATATTTATATATTATAATATGTACTATATATATATAAATGTGTATATATCTGATATCTGATATAGGTATATATATATTTTAATTAAAAAATTGGATGAAAGTTTTTCTTACTTTAATAAGAAAACAAGGAAAAAAATTCTAAGATTCTTAAGTTAAGGGACCTTGGACTCTCATTGTCTATTGCCTTATTTAGTTTTTTGACTTTCAAAGAGATTGATTCATTCATCATTTCTATTTTCGGTCAGTATGAATGAAATATATTTAATTTCTTTAATTTTCTTTCATAATTCATATTTCGAATAAAATATTCACTTAAAAAAGATTCAAGTGAAGCATTTTATTCATAAAAGATTATCGATAAGTATGGGCATTAAAACATGATAATCGATAATGATTATTGATTAATATCGATTAGTAAATTGTCACGTGACTCGTTACCAGGCATAAAATTTTTATGTCCGGAACTTGAACTTAAACCGAACCTAAACGGATAACACCCCTATTTTTTTTCAGGTGGTTCTTCCTTTTAAAATTTAGATGAATTTCTTGGTTATCATGTTTTTTATTATCTGTAGGAATGCTAAATTGGAAATTTTATGGGTAACTTTAGTTGGAGTAATAGAATTACCGTACCGCATTGCACAAAGATACGTCGAGAAAATTATAGAATATAATACTCCAAGGCACAACCGCATAACTTGCATCCTGTAAAAATGTGATCCATTAAATGTGATATTCTACATACGAATCTGAATTTTAAGAGGGGTTTTTGGTGGGTACTCTTAAAGGTATGCAGTATGGCGTGATATAGTCTTAAACTAACTAATGTATGTCTACATATATTATCGACAGACATCTAATTTTTGATTAATTGCTCAAAATAATATTAATTGAAATATGTATCTTGTGACAAGAGGAATTGTTTGTCATCATTTTTTTTCAGTGATGCCTGCTTCAAATAAGGCCATGTTTCATGTTGGTCTTATTCCAAATCGTGGTACATTGATATAACATATGAATCCCAAAAAGAAGCTGCAATTATTGTTTGCTAATGCGTCAGGTGATAGTGAAGTTGTATACGAACACCAAATTGAAACGAATTTTAATATGTTGAATGAAATTCGTCATAAGTATTTTCAGAGACTGTCAAGAAAAACTTCTCTAATCAAGTAAAATATAGTCAAGGACTCGGATATGCAAAGAAGGCTTCAATATGATGTCAAATATGTCACGTATTGTATGTATAATTTTATATTGCTACCTTACATATAACTACACCAATTAAGTAATAATTGTATAATAGCCTAAAAAAATGACGTTATTATTCTAATTTCTAGAAAGACAAAGATGCAAAAAATATATAATAATTCTATAGAACAAACAAAAAGAAAACAGAAGAAATCGTCTAAAAAGCGTATAGTGGAGAAAGCGTAGAGGAGAAAAAGGTGTGGGAACGCATGATAATACATCTAAAAATAAAAATTCGACTAATCACAAACAAAGAATGAATTTCGTACCGAAAAAAATCTAGAAAAAAAAGATCTTTTAAATAATAAATACAATATACAATATTTAAGTGACGAATCGGCAATTAAAAGTTACCTATTTTTGTCGAGCATGCAACTGAAATTCGAGCATAAAAATTAATAATATATCCTTATTAATTAAAGGCGTTTAATAACAGATAAATACATATATAGTATTACAAAAACCGGAATAACATACTTTACGTTGAAAATATTAAATATATATAATTTTTTTAGTTGGAAACCTGCTCTTTTTATTAATATAATTTAATAGGAGATTCATTCTCCATTATTTTTGATAATGAGCTCACAACGTCATTTCATCGAACCGGCAAGATTCTTTATCATGGTTTCTGGAATTGCCGACCATTCCATGACTTCCAGGATGTTGTTTCGGGAGGAATTTTTTTAGCAAGTCGGCTTGTATGTTTCAGGTCATGTTCGGTCAATCTGGATTTCACCGTAAAATTCTGTTTTGTTCATTGCGCAAAATTCACCCTATGCAAAAATTTTTGCTCTGTCTTTGATATGGGACGTACCGGCCAAATTTCTTTATGCCAATTCTTCACAGTATTCCGAGAGTTAGAAGGCCGTTTCATTTATGTCCATTCAATACGGTTTTGTTTTTGTGCGACAGTAAGGCATTGGGGAAGGGATTTTTACATTCATTGGTAGCTAAACTGTTACGTGGGCCCATCTAACCCAATTTTTGGCCAAAGTTTTAGTTGGAATTGACGTATTTCTTAAGATATTGCTCAAGGGATTTGGAAATGTTGGCAGTAATTTACATTAGGTAACCACTTCCCTAAAAAAATATTTATCCGGAATGGGGTCAATTTTCCGGACACTCGAACGCTATTATACAATATTTGTTACATTTTAATACAAGATGCGGAGATTGAGAATTTTTAACCACATAAAAAACTTACAATATCATGATGAATGTCAAGTAAATGTTCGGAACGGGGTACAAAAAACCGAACAGTATTTGGACAACAATTTTTATAGGCTTTCTTTCGACTTATTGTCTTAAAACAAAGAAAAAAATAAAAATAAAAATATCTTTACTCAACTTTTTAATATAGTGGAAAAAGAAATGTTCGAACTTCAGTCCCTTTATTGCCTTCGCTTCATAATTTTCATAATTATAAAATTATCTATCGTTACCTTTCTTGCTTTGAAACTACCATTTCGGGGTGCAGCAGCTCAAAAAAACATATAATATGTCTGATTTTTCAAATACATAAATTGGACAATTTACGTGCATGAAATTCTGTAACGCTCGTATTCACCAAATAATTATACGGTAATAACTCAAAATAATGATAAAGGCATGATTATTTAATACAAATTAGAATTGTTCTAAACAAATTTGCAATATGATAAACTAGATTCAAGTAGTATTGGAGATTAAAAAAGAAATCAAGAAAGTAACTCCAAAAAAATTCAAAAATTTTACAGTCCGACAAATTATCTGAATTATCAATTATCTCAATTATTTCAATAATTAAAGTTTATTTGTAACTTATTTATTATAACTTGTAATTTATATTTAGTGGAACGAAAATACATACTTTTAAAAGGAAAAATCTTTTTAAATATTAATAAATTGTCGTAGTAATCTACTGTATATTTAGATCCATATAATTAGCAATTATAGCAATTATTACAATAAAAAACCTATTTTCTTTACTGAATTTAATAAATACACCACTATGTAAAAATGAGTAATAAATTGATTAATGAGGTATGCAAGCTATATAAAAATTAAAGACTAATTTCACAAACGCAGTAATGCAGCGTATTAAACCTGGAAAAAGTACTTATCCCCGGCCATTTTTCGTAAGTATCTGCGTGAGGGACAAATTTTTTAGTAGCAAAATTCCATTTGCCACGCATTATCTGTCAGGATAGTCTTCAGTGCATTAATGGCTCCTATTCTTTCATCATCTCTCCTTCAGAGGTGAAAAGCTCATGTATTAATTCGTTCTGTTTAATATCTCCCTTTTCCTATTCAAAAACAAGTATGATTAAGACAACGGGCTGACAAAAGCTATTTTTTTATAGAAGACAATGCCAACCTCTATTTCTTTGACATGATTTGGACGATTCAATCGATTCATCCAGTCTAGCGCTTCCAAGGCTAGGAAATGGGTTAATGATTGCGTTAATCAGAATGAATCGGACACCCAGTTTTGTGACCAGCTCCAACACGATAATCAACACTATGATACATAGAAAGTGTGCACCAAGTAATGAAAATTTCGTTTTTTTTTCATTCTGACCCACCCTTTTTTAGGTGTTCTACAAGTGTGGATGCACCTTGGTGCACCAGTAGGATGGATATACTTTATATCACTTTGCCGAAATCATACATATGATTAAACTATAAAATAGTCTAATGCGGCACTACGTGACGGGCGTGACGCTATTAGACTATTATATAGTTTAAATCATCCAATATTAATATTATCGGTTTGACGGGACCGTTCATGCAATTTTTTATAATAAACTCCCGTTAATATCCAATAATTTTATTATTTTGCTATTATTTAGTAATGTGAGTGACCGTCTTAAAATAACAATTGTGTGAACTTTTTAAACGAAATATAATAATATATTAAAATTACATCATTAAAGTATAACAGATACTGTATGTTATTCGGTATCCGATCAAAATCTCGACAGTCACTTGCACGACTAACACAAGATCGACAACAAAATCTCGACAATCCAAAATCCTGACAAGTCATTATATCTAATAAAATAATTTGTTGCAATATGTAATATTTAGTTTAAATGTTTTAAATGTGTGATAATTTTGTCGGGATTTTGACTTGTCAAGATATTGAATTGTCAAGATTTTGTTGTCGGTCTTGTGTCAGTCGCTCAAATGATTTTCGAGATTTCGTACCAAAACCAAATTGGATCACAAAATTTAATAAATTAATGCCATTAAATTTCTAAATTGTGCTACAAAATTACGACATTTTTAAATAAATTTATGCTGCAAAATTAATGATAGTGTTGGAATAATATGAGTATTTATTTTAATATTTATTTTATTTCTAAAAGAGTAGTTAACTAAGTCTATTGGAATAATGTGAGTATTGCACGGCCACCCTGCAAGGATCATATCCTTTGCCAACTAGGTGACCTACACAGTACACGGTGAATTATTGGTAAAATAATAATTTTTATTAGAATATTGCCCAGGTTCGCCTATATATAAGTAATGTTAATCCTACCCATTAAAACCACTCATCAGATATCTCACTAGGAAACGGTAACCGTTGATGCGTCCGAAGCGTCATAAATCACATGCTCATAATAAAATATAAAAAATCAACAATTTTTATTTAAAAAAAAAAAAATACAAATTAAAAAACATAAAAAACGTAAAAATTATAAGAAATTAAAAATTTATTTGATATTTTTTGAATGGCGTAAAAAACTTTTAAGAAATATTAACCAGGGACTGAGGGACATAAAATTTTTAAATCAGGGGACAAACAAATTTAAGGTTATAAGATTTTATTGGTCATACACGCGTGCGGACAGACAACACAATGCATGGTTTGGTGGTTTGGAGTAGAATGGAAGTGTCCTACGCATACGCTTCGGACAATAATAAACATCTTATCTCCTATAATCATATACTTATTATTAGTTTAGGGTCATTTTCGGACCTTCAAGTCCACCATCATTGCGGACCTCTAACTAACAATACTAAAAATAAACTATATACTGAAATATTAAACTGCGTCACTAATCTAATAAAATACTATAATAATTTTATCTCCGATGTTGTGAAATCTATATTTTATCTATACAATATATAATCCGAGTATGGAATCACATATGCTATACTGTTATACTCAGGAACCTATGAAGTTATCATTAAACTTCTCGCGTATCCAATAAAAAAATCAAATTAAAATTAATTATTTATGCATTTTTAAGTATGAAAAAAAAATTTCGACATCAAAAAAAATGTGATGTGTCTCTTAATTTCGAAATTTTACCATTTAGTAATCCTGGAAATCCAGAAATCTGCAAATAGAAAGGGAAACATTATTAGTTAATATTTCTATTGTACTTCAATAAAAAAGTATATTTAAAAGAAAATATATATATTTAAACTTCCAAACCATTAAACAATGAATATTAAACAATGAATTTAATAAAACTATTAAGAATGATGTTGCAACGATTTATGTTTATTTGGAATAAGAAGAATTTCAAATTTTTTTTAATAAAATGTTGATAATGAAAAGAAACCAGAATTTTTAATAAAAAAAATAATAGTCCTTCAAATTTGACAAAATGTGATAAACGTTAACTATGAATTAATTAATATTAATTATTTTTTTTCTTTTTTGATTTCTCTGGCGTTTTTGTGGTTTTCATTTCGTTTGGTGGATCTCGTTCAGGAGTTTTAGAGGAAACAATTGCACTATCATCCAATTTTAGTGATAGTTCTTTCACAAGACCCTAGAAGAAAATGCCCTCAATAAGTGACAGTGATCCACTAGAAAAACCAAAACAATGCAAAAATAAGGCTTACTCTTATATTCCATGCCCAAGAAAGTGCAAGACGTAGTTTGCCATAAGATGAATGTAACAGAGGAAGGTTTAATGATTTTAGGAGGTGAAGCCGATACACATCACGCTTTTCCATCATATATATTCGAATTTCTGCCATGTATAGCTAATCAAAACAAAATTGAGTATTCCACGCAAGATCAATTAGATATTGAAGACTTATCTCACCTGAATTCCGATAGTATAAAGATCTGATGAATTTCTACCCGCACCTCTAAACTTCTCTAATATATCGTCCAATGTATCTTTAAGCATCCTTGGTAGTTGATACTCATCGGATGCCCACTTTGTAAGGTCATATTTATGTGGGCCACCACATGCCATCCCACAAACCACTTCTTGCTGATCGATTTTACATAACAAATCCGCTAGATGTCCCCGTTCAAGATGTACTTCTATCTTATTTTTATCTTCGTTTCGTCTTCGACAACTGGCGACTACCGTAACTTCTCCCCTAAAAGTGATTCATGAAAACTTAGATATATTTGAGTCTAGGGAATGGGAATAATGAGAAAAATTGAAACTTACCAAGGGACACGACAGAAACTGTTCAATTTTAAAGCCCCCTGAAAAATAGGAAGAACGTATTCTCCGAACCATTCTCTTTCTCCACAATCGTTTTGCTGAATCGGATTATATTCAGATTCAAAAGCATCTAAACTAAAAAGATGGAGATGGTAAATGATGCATTAAATGGAAGCCAGACTTCTCAAAGATACTTACAATGTTCCGACAGCACGTTCGACCCAATATAGGATTTTCTTCCAGTCTTCCCCATGGTATGAAAAATCATCATTATGTTCTGGAGCTTTTAACTCCCTTATTTTCTCCCATTTATCACGGGATTCGTGTAGCTTGGGTCGCCTCTATCTATATCAACATTTGTGGTCAATACCGCTCGAATTTTCCAAATGCACCTTACTTAGTCACCTTACTCCTTACCTTCTCACTGGTAGGCCCGAACAGATGGTCACAAATCGTTCCAATTTCTTCGTAATATTTGGCATTAGCTGCAGGTGGTCGGTCTGCTATAAGCTCAGCCCAAAATTCGGCTTCGAACTCTTTTTCTATCCGTGAACAGGGAGTTAAGTCTAAAATGAAGCTATGAACAAGACTGCACAAAAATAAAATCATATTTAGAATTATTCAATAAACGTAATCTCTGATGGGTAACAAAACTTACTCGTATTTTGAGGTTGTTGATTTCACACGGTATTGTTCCATTACTGATATTATATGGGATGAAGGCAAGTCATCATCAGTCTCAAAGAATAATCGCTTGTGAGTATTCTTTAACGGTACTAGCTATAGAGGAGAATAGATATTAATAATTGATTTCAAATCAAATATCATTTTAAGTTGTTTAATTTAAACAATAGGACTTCCGAACTTGATAACTAAAAAAATCATACCTCATCCTGACTAACGGTTGCATCATTCGAATCACGTTTGGATAGTTCAGAAACAAAAAGCGGATTCTCAGCATCTATAATTGTTTCTTCCTCCTTCCGCTTCAAGGCTATTATTCCGCATCATAGAGAAAAGATTAAATATATAATACATAACGTAACGCAATATAGACGAATATGAAGAATTACCAGGTTTTATATTCTGGCGAGTGGTGTTGGTTAGTGCTTCATTAAAATCGCAATGTAGCTCTAACATATTATTAATTATCTTTTGGGAGTTTAAAATAGATGCTTTTCTTATCGTCTTCATGACTTTAGATTTATCTCTCCAAAAGTTTACTACGTCGGGAAAATTCTTTTCTCGCTAAATAAGTATGGGGAAAAAAAAGAAAGTTGTTGCTATAACACTTCTGGACGCAACCAAAAGTAAAGTGCACCCGAATACCCAATGGGACGCAACCCTGGGACTTTCGACTCGACGATCGGGAATTCAGAAACGACCTAGCACTTTAAGCAGTTAATAACGGAACCATAACAAGGCACTTTCTTAGACTCGACTAAGAAATATTCGGACGCGACCTAGCCTCTGCTACGGATCCAAAACTAACGAAATGAAATTAAAAAACAGAAATTAAAAGTTTCTAACCTCGAATGATTCTAAACACTGTGACGCCATCTTTTGGACGGTTTCACTATCATAAGAATTTATTAAGTGGGGACTTTCGACAAGCTTTTCTAAACAGATCTTGTACGTCCTGTGTTGTTCTTCTTTTTTACCAAAGCTTTCTATATACACTATGCCCCACTGTAAAAAATCTGCCAGGTTCCATGTTTCGTTTTTCTCGAAGTAGGTAAGCCTAGATTTCCAGCGTCCGACGCGTCCGTCTTCTTGTGTGGACATAATTTTCTGTTTTACATACCCGAATACTTACCCGAATAAATTGGAAAAAATTACTCACGTGATCAAAATTCAGCCAATAAAAGTGTTCAATATCACATGAATATTATATACTGTGATACAGGCTGTTTTTTTAACACATTTTATTAAATCTCCATAGTATAACACTAAGAGTTTTTTCCCACTTTCCGCGTTTTCCGCGTAGTTTTAGCCTTCCTTTTAAAACTTCTACGAAATTTTATTCAATTTTGATAGTAATAGTACACATTTTTTACAATATAATGTCCTTCTCAAAAACACGCATCACTTTTCCCCTGTCAAAAACTCCTCCTGAAAAAATTTCACGTGATGAAACCTCGTATAACAAGGTCGAACTTAGCTAGCTGATTCTTCTACAAACACTACACACCAATGATTACCAAATAAGCAAAAAAATGCTCACGCACTTTTTTTCTTTTCAAATATTACGACATGATTAGATCGAAACTACTAGAACGTATTACGATATCAATCAACGCAAATTTTCCTCAGAAGATAAAAACTTTTTTTAATTTTACATACAAACGTCATCGTTTTTATTTTGGAATATTTGTTCCATGTAAAATGCCTTATACTAGTGGTTCCGGACGCCACTGTGATTGTGCTGTACCAGCTCTTTTATCATGTCACATGACCGACACGCTTGCGTCGCTTATCAAAAACTTTTTGAAATTCTTAAAAAACGCTATAATTAAAGAAAAGAAGATTACACCCAAGTCAACTACTACGACTAACGACAAAATAGCGAATCCCGATAAGACCGTCTATTCTCGACGTCTCGGCATCTACCTATAGAGTCATATATCAGGCTAATGGACGTCAATTCTTTTTTAATCAACGACAAAAGTTATATCTATCGTAAAAGATTTCGAGATTTTCGTCATACATATAGTTTAAATCCTCGTACCGCAAAAAGACAACGTGCTCGATTTGCAAACGTATTTTTTATACTCAATGGATGTAGAACGCAAATTGGCTATGGCCAAAAAACATCATTCCCTTTTTTTAAATTCACAAATCCTTAACAAACCGATTACATATCTTAAATATAAAAAATCTGATCGCTTGTGAGAACGATTACAAATTCAAATTACCTAGAACTACATACTAAACCTACAACTCCTGCTATTACTTTAGCACTTGATCCACCAGATACACCTCGTATTTCGGTCTCGACTTACGACCAAGTACCGTTTCAATCTACTCCATAGTCGAAACTAACCTTAAAATTGAAATTCCAGAGGACCTAACTTGGAGCCTGGTAGTAATAAATGGTACGCCGAACTACGCAGACTAAGAGATGATCATAACCTACAAGTTGACACCCAAAGGTGTATTGAAGAAGAAGAACGGAAAGCATTATTGCTTGGTACATCCGTCAAAAGAGCAGATCTACGTGAAGCTATGGCTCAAGATCTTACTACTTATCAGAATACACACCACGACCGAATGACTTCATATTACAAAAAACGCAACAAGATTACCGACCCTGCTAAATTAGCCGAGTTTGATTCACAATACAAAACGTTCAAACTGGATTATTTTTCTCGGTCGAACCTGCTCTCGATATTACCATAGATAATTAACTCATGTAAATAATATATCATCATTAACATTACAAACAATTTAAATTTTAAAGTATTGTGAATCATTCCACTTCTAACCGTATTGACAAGTGTACGGGATTTTGACATATAAAAAAATCTTACTGAATTCTACTAATAAAATGCTGTATATCGTTTAACAAAGTAAAGTGTATAAACTATTTTAAGTTATATTTCAGCGTATGTAATTTTCACCGTGTGACATGAAATCATTCACGTTATATAAATTCGAATTTGGTGAAGAGCTTGTCGAAGTTGAAATCATCCCAAGAAACAATCCGTTAGGATACTAGAAATCTACATCAAATTGCAAATTCGCATAATTTTACCGTCAACAACTTCTTCGCTTTACGTGCAATAACTTAAAGAAAATCGGATCCTCATAAATCCAATCCGTGTTCACAAATAAGACGAATGGATTTTTTTTTGGCTCAAAAAAATTTTTTTGTAGGTGGACTTAAATCAATCGTCAGCTTAATTCTAGTCAAATTGGTTTCGACGTCAATTTCTAAATTTTTTGCTAAACTAAATGAATTAATTACTGTATATAGAGAATGCCTTAACGAGCTGCTAATTTATTAGATATTACTCACTCATACTAGTAGAAATCAATAAAACAGACAATAAATAAATTTGTCGTTAATGCATACTGCGCCAGGCAGACGGCGAAACCTTTATTGGCCCTTTTAATTTTAGTAATCTGAATTTTTTTTTTTCTAAAAAAAAAGATTTCGATTAATTAAAATTAGAAAAATAGGAGCTTATGATTAAATTAAAAATTTTAATGAATATTTTCATCCTAAAAGAGAAATCAAGGAAAAAGGTTATTAATTATTAAATGTTAATGGATTCTTTTTTTATAAAATATTGAAAGAAGAGTGCAATACCCGGGAATAATTTTACGGGGCCCTCTTTGTTTTTATTACCTTATTTAGTTGTTCCGTAATCTGGCTCTTAAATATTTTCAAGATAAGCTTAACTCATTCATTCATTCACACATTTCTATTTTTGGCGATCATAAATGAACGAATGAAGTAACACACATCATAAAACAATGAAATACTTTCCTAATTAGCATTCTTTTAAGGATAGAGCAATTATTTTAAAAAAAAGAATTATAGTAAAGATTGGATGATACGTTGTTTTTGCGTTCCATGAAAAAAAATTTGATCAAGATCATGAGATTCATGTTTACAAGGATAAAATAACCTCTTATCTAAAAATAGATTTTTGATGATCGATTGAATTGATATTTAAAAGAATAAGAACGAAAGTTAAAAGATTTAAAACAATCAATTATTTCAATTATGTACATATTATCCATTTTTTATGACCTAAAATTTTAAAACTATTAAATAACAATATACCTTTTAATAGAAATTTCTTTTTTCATTCCCATTTCCTTTATAAATGTCCCATGAAATTTCACCAATTTTGATTGTTGATAGATTTTCATTATTTTAAGACTATATTTAGTAAAATAGCGGGGATATATCCTATCTTTCGTTTTTTTTATTTAAATATGACATTTTTTTTTAACATGACTTTTCCGTTATTAGTGTTTTTTCGAATTTTTTTTTTTTTTTTTTTTTTTTTTTTTTTTTTTTTTTTTTTTTTTTTTTTTTTTTTTTTTTTTTTTTTTTATTTGTCGTCTTATTCATTTCATTATGTTTCTTTTAATATTTATCTTCCCCATTAATTCTCTATAATTTTACAACTTACAGTATAAACGAGCGATTCTTTACAAAATGAATTTTTTATTAAGGAGAAAATAAGTATAATTTTTTTTTTTTTTTTACAAATAATTACAGATAATAGAACGAATAAGAAAAAAAACATGTAGTTTACATTACATATTGTACAAATAAATGCACTATTTTTACAAGAATTTGTTAAAGAGGAATTTGTCTTCTTTTGGGTAAAAGTTACATTGTAAAGTGGGTAATAAATAATTGTGTTGCTGTTGGTAAGTATAGTCATCATGACGAGGAGGAGTAAGCAAAGCAGTTGGATCGAATGGTAAGGTGATAGTAGTTACAGGAATAACGGTTGATGCGATGGTGAAAGTGCTTGATCTTCTTGAAGAAGTTGATAAGCGCCCACGTCTCTGAACTGAGTTTCTAGAACGTTTCTGTTTTGTATACCAGTAGTTCTTGACCATGTTTTCAGATCTAAGAAAGCCATATCGTTTTCTTAGATCTTTAATTAGAGACGTCCATCGTATTGTCCCATTTTCTGTCTTATATAAAATCCAATCATCAATAAAATACTTTTCATCATCGTTTAAATCATCAAGGTTAACTAATAAAAGAGAATATATTGGATGAGAACGAGAACGTGAAAGTAAACAATCCAATAAATATACGCACGTTCAGGGTTAAGATAATTACGATAGTAATTACTAATCTGGCTAGCAGTGTATCTGTTGTTAAGGATTCTACTAATCCTTACAAACGGATCACGGACGTTCCCAATACGTCTAAAACGTTTTAATTCAAGCAAAACGGTGTACCTCTACAAAAATCCGTGTAATTAAGTTAATATCAACAACAATAATAATTTGATAATAATCATTTGAATCATTTCAACTTACATCTCGAGGTGACAACATTGTAGAAAAACTTTGTTGATAAGTTTTGAGTTATATTATTATTATTATTATTATTATTATTATTATTATTATTATTATTCACAATCAAAAATAAGCAATTTGATAATGAATAAAATTTAGGGGAATTCCCGAAAGAAACTCCTTTATAAATCTTTAATTTTCTGCGGTACCAAAGGAATGTATTTGATATTTGATAAACAAGATCAGGTAAAAAAACTAGTTATAATAAAAATATATACATAAATTAAAAAATATATATATATTTATTTATTTATTTAAATTCTCTTTTTCTGGCTGATGTATAATATACTGTATATCCTAATAAGAAGAAAAGTGAATGGCCTTTATATCCTTTCAATAAAGTATTATCTCTTTCAATTACAAGATTATGTACCAGTTCAAAAACCAGATGCATATTACAATAATATAAAGTATATATTATTCACTTTATTTTTTTTGGTTTAAATAAAAATATACATTTTAATAAAGATTTTTATTTAATACATATATTTATATTTATTAATTTATTTTTCAAAGATTCCATTCAATATGCATCAAATTAAGTGTTGAAAGGATGTTGAAAGGAAGTAGATCTATTTTGACTCGTTAGAATACAAGCATAAACATGTATATATTCGATATACAATAAATATATTCTTTAATAATTTATTGAATCTGTATACTAAAATATCTAACAAGGAATGCGCAGATATTGTTTAATAAATATTTGTAATTATCGTCTAGCCTATAAAATAAAAAATAGTAAGATTCTTGGATTTTACTTCTTATTTATATATTATTAATATTATATAGTATAAATACTAATATAAAAATATTTAATACATTCAAAATATATAATTTTCCCATGTACATAAAGAAAGTCTCTTTCTATGATTTCATTTTAATTTTTCTTTTTTTGTCTTGTATGAATGTGAATGAGTATAATGTCAAATTTAGAATTATTTACAATGCAAATCTGTAAATGTAATACAATGATGTATTTACATCGTTTTCGTAGTAAATAATATAATATATAATAAATTTGACGAGACAAATTTATGTTTAATATAATGTATAATGATTAATATTACCGATTTTTTTATCTAAAAAAAACAAAATCTTAAAAAAACAGATCGGCGATCTTTACCGCCATTAGGTGTGGCGCACGCCGCCGCAAGGTGAGTAGTGTATACTATATTGATCACGTGATACATTTGCCCAGCACTAGAAATTCGGCCAAAGTTATTCCGATATTCGATCTTTTGTAAGATTTTTGCAAGAAATTTGAATTCAGAGATATCTCGTACACAAATTATTCTACGTATCCACCCTTACAAGGTTCATGAATCTCCGTAAACTGAGTTTGATATTTGTAGTATGAGATGATTTTTATAAAACTGTGACATATTCTATATACTTTCCTAGGGAAAATCCCCGAGAATGCGACTAGAAGAAGCCAGTTTATATAAAATTCTCCTATTTTTAACGATTGTAAATGGATTTAAATTCTTACCTTTAGTGATATTAAAGTAACTAATTGTAATTGGATTTTTTACTTTATAGAAAAAGAAATTCAAAGTTTCAAAACTCTAGAATTTGGACGCTTTAAATAAATAATTTTTCATAATTTTCTTTGTTCTTTTCGACCACATTTTGTTGGATCAAAAAAGGTTTTTAAAATGATGTGAACACAAGATAATGAAATATAAGTATAGCAATAATTGTATGAACTTTTTTATTATTTCTTTAAAGTTCGGTTGATAGTTTTGTGCGACATTGCCATGTCAAATGTATATCATACTTTGTGTAAATAAAACGTGAATGGTTTCTACCAAAATTTCCCTTTGTTCTCTTTGTCAACTTTGTCAAAATAACTCAATATGTAATATTATATCCACAAAACAGATATACCATAAAAATAAAAAAAAAACTTTATTAATTTATTTGCTCTTTTTTTTTTGGAATATTTTGTAAATTATTAAAAACCAAAATGAATAAAAAAAAAAGTTATTTATATATATTTATTTTTTTTTTTTCTTTTTCAATTTTTTTTATTTTTTTTTTTTTATTTTTTTTTTGCTTTTTTTCCAATTAACATCCACCCAAAGAAACCCAAAAATGAAATTTTTTCAAAAAATCTCAAATATTAAAAGAAACAAAAAAAGAAGATAAAAAAAAAATTTAAAAAAATCAAACATTACATTAATTAATTTGGTTATTATTTTTTTAGAATACTATATAATGAAAAAAGGTTCTATTTAAAAGAACCAATGGACAAGGAAAATAGAAAACTATGTTTTACATTATCATTTTTTTCTGAATATTAGCCCGACTTTTATTTTTGGTATTAAATGAGAAAAAATTCTATCCAAAACCAAAGATGATATGTAAGAAAGATTAAAACGAAAAAAAAAGAGAACTGAAATAGCAAAAAACGTAAGTGTAATTATTAAATTTCTTTGAATATTAAACCAAGAATTAAAAAAGAGAGAAGGAAAAAGAAACGATTAATTTTTTGAAAAAAAAATTGTATTCAAAACAAAAATGATAATGTAAAAGAAAGATTAAGAAGAAAGAAGAGAGAACAGAAATTGAGATGTAGTGGAAAACATAATTATTAATAATCTATATATATATATTATTTTTTTTTTTTAGAAAGAGAACAGAAAAAAGAAACGATTATAATTAATTTTTTTTGTGTGTATGTTAAAATGAGAAAAAAAAATTCTATCCAAAACCAAAAAATGATAATACAAAAAAAGATCAAGAAGAGAAAAGAATCGAAATTGTGACGTAGTGAAAATAATAATTTTTTTTTTTGGGGTGAAATGAAAAAGTTTTATCCAAGATTAAGAAAGAAGAAAGAAGATTAGGGCATTAAAAGTAAGTATAATTAATAATCAACATAAGATTCCACAAAATAATAATCATGAAATTTTTTTTATATATTTTAGCGGTGTAATGGTCCCAATTGTCGTTGATAAAAAGAATCATAAAGGGGTCGAGTCATATCTGAAATTGAAGAGGGGGGAGGTAATCTGGGACGATTTTGTGTGGAATAATAATAAAGACAAGAGGGCTCATTCGAAATAAAAGATGTAGAAGGTAATATGGAACATTGTGAAGGATTATTCAAAATAGAAGAGATAGGGGGTAATGTGGAATCATCATCAAGGAATCGAGGAGGATTACCCGAGATAGAAGGTAACGTGTGACTTCGTTGAGGTGGAGGAAGACTATTCAAAATAGAAGAAATAGGAGGTAAAGAAAGAGATCGGGAAACACTATGAGGTGGAGACATGGTAGTGATACGTGCTTTATTATTGTACACGTTATTAGAAACCATTGCATCCTCACAGGGAGATGACACGATCATGTTTTCATTTTCTTCTATATCCTCTCGAATTACTTTAAGATCATTATTTTCTTCTTTTTCTTTAATTTTTAAGTTAGGATACCAATAATTTTTTATGATGTTTTCCGATCTGAAAAGGCCAAATTCGTTTTCTAAGTCTTGACGTAAAATTTTCCATTCTATTAGTTTTTCATACTTTTTACGCTTTAAAATTTTTCCTGAATTAGGTTTCGTTTTAGTTGATGGTTCCCTTTTTGAAATCCATTTGTTAATAAACTGTTTTTCTCTTTCTCCCAAAGGAGCATGGCATACTAATTAATAATGAGGTCAAAAAAAAAATCAATTTTTTTTTTTTTTTTAAAAAAAAAAAAGGCTTTAACAAAAAGATTTCACTATTTACATTTAGGGTTAATGTAGTTTCGCCAGCGATTACAAATTTGACGTTGATCGTAAGGAATTATTTTAGCGATTTCCACGAACGGGCTGCGAACTTTCTTTGTTTCAAACTCTGCCATCTTAGCCAAAATAATTTTATCACTCTGCAGACAAAAATGTAACAAAATTTTAATTATAATAAATTTATGAAAAAAATTTTAAAAAAACAAAATTTCATACTTCTGCATCGAAAATAGATCTTCTCTTTTTTACACCTTTCATGAGCTTTCGTGGTTTCTTATTTTTCAATTTTTTCTTGATTTCTTCATTGATCCTCTTTTTTATTTCCTTTACGGGTTCTTCTTTATCGAACAAAAGTGAATCCTTCGCAGATTCTTTAATTATTTTCCTCGCTGATTCTTTTTCACTCAAATTTGGATACATTATTGAACTTTATAATGTTGAATAAACTGAAATTGATTATTAATGAAGAACAAAAGGCTGGATATAATGAACAAGCTTTTTGCCTAAATTCATTTTTTAAAAAAAAAACGCCTCTATTTATGTTTAATACTTCTTAAGTAACTCTTTTATTATATTATTTATTAATATGAATGAATGAATGCTGCATTTAAAGCATTCAAAGGGATTGATTTATTTACAAACAAGATAAAGTGTTTATCTGATATTAAATCTCATTGTTAACATCCCAATAAAAGTTAGATTTTAAATATGAAAGGATATAATAAATTAATTATTGACAAACGTTTTTAAATTATGTTATATTTGAGGTATAATTTAAAATTACAATTTTAAATTGAGAAATTTTGATTGAATATATTTCTATTTTAAGAATTATTCATTGATTTAAATGCAATAATACAATAATATAAAATATAATATTATTCATATAAATTTTTTACTAAACTGTATTTTTATGTATATATACTGTATATATATATATATGCAAATTGTATTTTAATCTCGTTCTGATCTGCGTATCCTTGCCCTGAATGAATTTATACACTATGACAACTTTTTAATTAAAATCGTTACTCTAATTTATCCGACTATATTATCTAAAAATATCATAATTAATAGATTATACATCATTTATTTTTCGATTTAGACTATGCTCGAGATCTCATCGTCCAAATGGCCCAAGCATTTATAAATCGTCGGATTTAAGATGTTCAATAATTAGAAACGTCATATTAACGTTTATTTTTTTTTATAGTACATCCTGTTCATTTCTGGCCGCTTGTGGTCAATGTTGGTTTATCTTATATTGGCTAGATATTTATGTGTCCAAACTTTTAAAATTCAATATTTTTAATTTGGATCATAAATAATGACCTTATTGTTATTATATTGGTACCAATACAGTTGACCAAAAATAATCCGACCAGAAATGAACATCCCTATTGGTATGAGCTATATTGATCGAAGACCCACATAGTTTCCTCATGCAATAAATAATAATTATATCCCGGATAAAATATTATTAAAATAATTGAGAGATACTTTATGTCCAGGATAATTAACTGTGGAGATATAATTACCACGATATTATATGTAGCACTTATTTTGTCTTTGCACTTGAAAGACAATTCTCACAATACCTTACATTAACGCACAGATAATTATATTTTATTTAAAGGCGCATATAAGATATTGTTGGATAAATTATTTATAGAAGAGAAAGCTTAAAAGAGAGAAAATACTAATAATTTTCTCAAATAAATAAAATAATAAATTGAATTAACACTTAAACAATGGATTATGGACAAGTTTATCTTATTTTTGTCTAGAATACAATAAATTCATTATTATTAATTATTTAGAAGCGAATGTTACAATAGTTCCTCGAAGAATTCATAAATACGTTTACTCGATAAATTCTTTTCTATATTATCGAAGGTTTGTGAATTGAGAAAAAATAAAGATTCAAAAAAATTATATTTTAATATTTTGAGTGAAAATTTGAACTCGCATTATAAAAAAAGTTTAGTCAATTAGGTTTTATTAATCGAATAAATTCTTCCTGTTATTTAAATTCGAGACAATAAAAAGGATTTTTGAACTTATCCACTATTTATGTGTTATAACCTTCAATTAAAAAGAATCAATTTCGCTACTTTTCGAAAGTTTAGTCCGAAAAACAATAAGTTACGTGATTGTAACCTTCGATCCCTACTTCAAACAATTGTTAAAAGGTAGCGTCCCCTTGCCAAGATTTAAGGGTTCCAACCAAAATAGGATAAATAATCGAATCCAAAAGCCGGAAATTTCGCTAATATGATATGGCGTTCTGTGTAAATGTTAGTTGTGAATATCACTTTGTTTGATTCCATTTTAATAACTTTGCAAACGAAGATCATCTTTGTTCAATAGCTTATTTAGATTCATTTTGTTTCATAATTTTACAAATTAAGATATATTTAAAATTTCTTAAGTAAATAATATTAAAGGCTTTCACTCACATCTCTTTTTAGTTAATTAAATCGAATTAAACGCTTTAATTTTTTGAAAAATTTTTAATTTTAACATCCAAATCAAGTAGAAAACACATTAGGTCTATCCGAATTTTTTTTGTCACATGATGCAATTACATATATAAATAGACCATCTCTTTTTTTCCAGAAGACTTCTTGTTAAGGTTCAGTCCCTTTTTTTTAAAAAAAAAAATCTAAGGCAAATTTGCCCGAGTCACACCGCAATGCATATACAGTAGTACCTCATCATAGTGCTTCATTTTTAAGGGGCTCCATAATTTTTAACAATCGTATTAAGGAAAACAATAAACGAGTGCTTCATTTTAAGGGGCTCCATAATTTTTAACAATCGTATTAAGGAAAACAATAAACGAGTGCTTCATTTTAAGGGGCTCCATAATTTTTAACAATCGTATTAAGGAAACAGTATATTATAGTTAGAAATTTTGGACATCGTTCAGATAATTTCAAAACAATAAATTATTTCAATAATTGGTATATAAATCATTTGAATGTCAGTATGAATAATTTAAGATACAACTTGCCATACAAATGGTTTGTTTTATTCGAAGATTAAATATACCTTTAAAAGTCAACGTTGAAATTTATTTATAAGATTTTATGATATCATTAAAGAACAAACTTCAAATGTAAATACAAGTATTTTTTTTTTTTTTTTGTACAATATGTATGTTGATTAACATTCAGACTGATCCAGTGGATTTAGTAAAGATTTAAAAATGTTTATTAATACAATTAAATGCCTGCGATTAATTAGGTATTACCACTTTATTAAGTTATTTTAAATACTTTTTTTTTACAAATTCTGAAATACTGTATATACTAGTATAGTCTATACAGTATATACAGTACATGTATGAAATAAAATTCTGATTGTTGGTTTATTATTTAAACACTTTTTAAAAAAAATTTGAACTATATACACATAAAATATTTCGGCCTGCCGAATGAGTACACATTAAGCTACATTATTGGTTTCATTTCATCTGGATTAACCGTTTTGGTGGTAGTAGAATTATTGATTCTGTCTGGCATATCAATTTTTGGAATTATCCCTAAAAGGCTTAGAAATTTCAGAATATAATCAATGGTCCGCGTTGGCAGTGGTGTATCTGTTTCTGTTGATTCATTTAGTGTTGATTTTTCATTTAGTGTTGATTTTTCATTTAGTGTTAATTTTTCATTTAGTGTTAATTTTTCATTTAGTGTTTCACTTGCATTCAATGATCGCTTCGGCACAACCTTATTGCGCCTCTTCTTTATCCATTCTCTTAACTAAAAAAAAAAAAAAAAATTAAAAATAAATAAATTTACTTGCTCGTTATAAATGAAACAAAATTATTTTAATAATTTAAACATACATAAACTATCAGCAGTATTTCTCGAAACATAATTTTTTTTTGAAAAAACATATTTATTGTTATTTGATAGTAAATGTTTAATGATTTTCTTTTAATTTAATTTTTTTAATCTTTTTTTTTCAATATTTGAAATATTCAAGGAAAAAAGGGTAAAAGAGAATGAAAGATAAATAATATCTCCTTATATATATATATTATTATAATGGATAAAACGCTATTTAAATCTAATCTCATAGGAAAATTGTATGACAAATAATATAATTTAAGCAAATAAATCGATTCAATCCACATAGGGGTAAATTATTACATAATAATTTAATTGTTTAAACTTTATTTTACAATAAATACAAAAATAAATAAAATTAAAATCTTATGATACATAATAAGAAAATGATCTGATTAGGCTAAATTTCATTGTCAATCTATCGAAGCCAATCCACATGGATCGGCTAATTGTTCCACTCAAATTTAAAGTCAAATAAATCTTTTCAAATGATCAACATTCACTCAAAACAATGACGCTATTGAACTTGATTAAAATATTGTTTATTGAATGAAATAAAAACATGTTTAGGGAGCGATTCTACATTATTAATTTACAATCTTGTCTCACAACATTATTTACTGGTCAATTATTTGTTTGTATTGTAAATTAAGCAATAATCCGTATTTATAATAAAAGAGAAAAAAAAATCCTATTTTTATCTATGTATTAGTCAGTATTAATAATCTTAAACCTTGATAAAAAAAGTATTTTTTAAAATAAATTTATGAATATGTAAAATAAATATGATAAGCCTTACGATGGTACGATTCCACATTTAAATTGACCGCAGCAAAGAATTATAACACTTAAATGAAAAAAATTATTTATTTATTTTATGTCAAAATGAAAAAAAAATATTATTTCTAAGGCTTTTTGTAACACATCTCTGAAGCACGTGTACCAGTACTTCATAGTACCTGACGTCCTGACACTTGGCATAATGATCAATTATGTCGCAGATCGGTCAAATGATGTGAGCTGATCTTATCTAATTTAGTATGAATCTTTCTTTTTTCATTGATTTAATACTAAATTCGTTCTCATTTTGCTTGATTAAACATTTGATAATAAATAATGGCTTATTATGATTTGTGTCCATACAGTAATGTTTATTTACATTATAATAAAGTTTGGCGATGCAAAGATGCAAATGTAATATTTATATTGTTCAAATATAGTCAAAATTAAATTACTGGTCTGACATAAACAAGAGGATTATGATAATAAATAATTTTTTTTTTTTTTTATTAAGATAATTACATATTAATTTTTAAAATAATTTTTTTTTTAGTTTTTAAGAAAATATAATTAAAAAAAAGAAAAATAAAGATAAAAATATAAAGAAAAATAAAAATAAAAATAAAAATAAAAAAAATAACAAACTACGAAACAGCTAAAATAATAAATTACTAATCTGACACTTATTTAATCTAAATCCATATCATCATTTTTATCATTTTCATCTTCTTTATTCAACAGGTATCGAAGTTCAAGTTTTTCTTGTTTGGTGTAAGTTCCAGGTTCATTAATTGGAAAAGCGAGTTGGTCATTTCTTTTAACTTCTTTAGCTAATCTTTCGGCACGCCTTTTATTAGAGTTCCAAACATTTTTAAGACTGTTTCGCGAGCGTAATTTACCAAATTTCTCTTCCATCTTAGGTTGTAAATCCTTCCATGGAATATCACCATCTTGATAATTACTTGCCTGTTCGCAAATATAATTTTTCTCTTCCGGAGAGTAAGGCGAATGGTCAACTAAATAATTAAAATAAAAAGTTAATTCTTCTTAATAACAAAAAACAAGCAGATTTTTTAAAACTTACGTTGAGGATCAAGTATGTTCCAGTAACTAAAATTTATAAAATAAAAAGTTAATTAATTTATTTTTTTAAAAAAAAATCACTCGTAATAATGATAACCTACTAGTCACAAATAGCTTTTGAGTAATAGTCATGGCCACAACTATCTTTTAATCTTTTAGTCAATTCTTTAAAAGGATTGCTAGGTTTTCTTCCTCCTTTTATCCAGTATTCCATATAATCTAATATAATTTTCTTACCCTAAAAAGTAAAAAATTAATTTTAAAAATGCGAATATTTTTTTTTCCATTAAATTTAAATTTGTTCTATAAC
>QZLH01000552.1:57978-77911 GCA_003833135.1 Oehlia diaphana
AGTACTTTTGCCTTCTTCAACACTCTTGACGTCATCAATTTTTTCGTGGTCTTTTATATCGTTGTCAGCAAAGTCGTGGGTTTTCGTCTCCATATTGTTTTTTTTTTTAAAAAAAAAAGGTTTTTTGTTTGATTTACTAAACAAAAAGAAAATAGTATGAAAAAAAAAGGATAAAAGATAAAGAGCGATCGAGCACTTTTTATAACAAAAAATCTTGTGACACATAATAGAAGGATAAACGATATTTAGATTATGTATTGTTAAATATTTTTGGGAAAAATGATCACAAGAAGATCTACCGAGGGGGGTAAAAACAAAAAAATTGCATTTTCATTTATTCATTGTTGAAATTATTGAACCAAATGTTAAATAATACAAAAATATTAAACTTTATTTTACAATACAGTAAATACGGACAGTATAAAAAAAATGAAGATCCGATTTGTTTAACATTTTATTGTAAATTGATTTACCAAATTAGATAATTGTATATCTTTTGATCGGTTCCAAATAAAGATTTGTAATGTATGTAATGACTTGATGACATGAGACAATTATTCATATGAATTATGATCATTGATATCCTGTACTTTTGACAATGGTGTATGTACTACTAGATGAGATTTGAGTAGATGATCATATAAATAATAATAATACATTATATATTTTTTTTAAAAATTCAAAAATCAACAAAAAAATTAATGCACATCATTTCCTAACCCGAGTTTTAATTGAGTCTATTGAGTGATCTCATGACCTTGACCTGACCGGTTCCTTTTTTAGATACAGGACCGATTGATTAAGTCTTTATTTACATTTAAAATTAGCGACATTTAATTTTACTGTTTTTATCAATTTTCAATCAGCTTGTACAATTATTGATATGCAAAAAAATATTTCATATTAATAAAATTTTTTAGGTACTACCTAAAAATCCTTTTCGATCTCATTATTGTTAAAAAAATTTTTTTTTTTTTTGGTCCAACATTTAAAATTTGTTAATTTACGGCCAAATAATAAAAATCGATCCAATAATATAATGAAATTAAAAAAGTTTGAAAAAAATTTTTTATTTTAAATATTTAAAATATTAATTACATGTTTTGTCGTTATGTAAATAAAAAGTTTTTTAAATTAATTTAAATTAATTTTGAAGTTAGATTGTTATCATCTTCATGAAAAAGTTTAATATATTTATAATATTAGAAAGAATATGTTGCAATGAAATTTGTCTTATCTTACGATTCCATTTGGATTTAAGACCATTTCGTAATTTACCATATTTTTTTTGAATTTTACTTTGTAAAAGTTCCCATCGAATCACGTGACAATCTTCATAAATGTAGCTTTTCTCACTATACGAGAATGGATCATGATTAACTTTGCAGGCTAAGCAGAAGGAAACGGAAAAACAAAAGAAGTTAATTTAATTTTTTTTTAGATAAATAAATAAATAATTCTATGAGTAAATTAACTTACCAGGTGGATCTATTTTCTCCTAAAAATTCAAAATAACGATATCGTTATTATCGTTGAAATAAATAAATGAATAAATATTATCACTTTAATTAACATACTGTGAGGTTAAATTGTGGTGTTCTTTCATCATCTTCATGAAGAGTAGAAAGATATTCTGTATTACACTGTAGCGAAATTTGTCTTCTCTTACGATTCCATTGGTATTTAAGATCATTACGTAAACGGAATATACCAAAGATTTCTTGAATTTCTCTTTGTAAAAATTCCCATCGAATTACGTCACAATCCTTTTGACTATTAACCCATTCATAAATGTAGTTTTTCTCCATATCTGTGAATGGGCTTTGGCTGACTAAACAGAACAAGAGAAGTTAATTTAAATTCTTTTAAAAATAAATAAATGGTATAATTAACTTACTAAGTGGCTCTAAATAATTTGTATATATCATTTTGCTATTAAAAATTATGATTTTTTTTTTTCTGTCAAAAAATTTTTTATATGATTTATGATTGAATTATGAGAGGTGAAATCGTTTATTTTTATATTAAAAAAATGCAGGGGTGGAGTACTAATATATTTTAGATTGTAGATTATAGATTATCTAGTTAACACAATTACGTTTACAGTACCATTTACCTTTCATGTACACACCCTCGGAAATTTTTTAATAATGATGATCATTTTCAATTATGACTATAGTATGTTACGCAATATATTTTATAGAATGTAATATATATATATTTATTCCGTCTAAAATATCTAAGTAATAATAATATAATATAATAAAATAATCCGGTGCTGTCATTATACTCAAAAAATTATATTTTTTTGGGTTTTCATACACTATTTAGACGGATTTATTTATAAGGAATTGAATTGCATGTTTTCCTTTATCCTCAATTGAGTCAATTGCATATTCAACATCGGTTTTATCATATTTAAGTTCATCCTCATATTCACTTTCACCTTCATTTTTATCATCTTCCTTTTTAAGAATGCTACTTTTAGCCTCAAGTTGTCTTTTTTTAGAATTCCAAATGTTTTTGAGTTCATTTCTCGCACGAAATTTACCAAATTTCGTTTCCATCTCAGCTTGTAAAAGCTTCCATTGAATATTACCATTTTCTTGATATTTACTTGCCCATTCATAGATATAATTCTTCTCTTCTTTAGAGTAAGGTGTATGATCAACTAAAATAATTAAGATAAAATGTTAATTTAATTCTTTAAAAAAAAACACAGAATTTTAAGACTTACGGCGTGGATCAAGGATATTCCACCAACTAAAATTTATAATATAAAAAATTTTTAATTTTCTTTTTATTTTAAATTAATAAAATTATCCATAAAAATTACTTACTAATCACAAATTGCTTTTGATTCAAAGTTAAGCTCGTGATCGTCTCTTAATTTTTTAGACAATTCTACGAAAGGTGTTTTAATTATTTTTCCTTGTTTTTCCCACTCAGTCATATAATTTTTTATAGTTTCATTTCCCTACAAATAATTAAATTTAATTTTTTATGAAATTTGAATTTCATATTATAAAATAAATTTGATTTGACATATGTCCGAATTTATTTTTTTGTATATTTGGTTTCTCTTTATCGATTTTTTTATAATTTTCATAATTTTCCCCATTTTGTATATATTTGCAGCACTTTACAGTGTATAAATTAATTAATAGGAAATCTTTCACTTTGTTTAAAGAATAAAAGGCCTTCTTTATCCTTTTTATATTCGTAATCTTCGTAGTAAATTATTTATTCATTAAATTTATATATTTATCTAATTCGTTCATTGATATTTACTTGACTGATCAGTAATCGGTATTACATTGCAATAATTTATTATTGTATTTGTTTATTTTCAATATTGAACTCATACATTAAATTTTGGTTTGTCAATATCCACCTGACATTACTGTAATACTCGTGGTGAAAATCACTAAATTTATTTAGTAAATTAATTACAAAAGAGATTGTGCAATGTGTAACGTTACATTATCAAGGAAATATTTTTTTCATAAATGAGCCCCAATTACTATTGTTTTTATGTGTTACATACAATTATCTCAGCCATCGTCCAAATATTATAATACGGAATAAATGAGAAAATCATTTGAATAATATGCTGATATTAAAAAATATTTACACGCATGCATATATTGACTATATCGTCATATATTTTTATGAAATAGTGTATTATTTTGCTTTGACCATTGCCCCATTACCCCCTGATTAATGGATTGTTGATTTATAAAATCATGTCGATCATCGATTGGTAAAAAAAAAATAATTGTAAAATAAATAAATAAAATTAACGTTATATTCGGATTAAATTTAAACTAAAATTAAGTTTTAGATAAAATAATGCACACCAGCCCATTAAATGAATGTAATCCCAATCACAAATTTGGTAAATCATCAATGCTTAATTCTTCCAATATGGTTAACCATTAAAAAATTGCTTGAACTATTATATACTGCGCTGAACATGACAAAAATTTGAGAAATAGGTTGCAGTAACAGTAATTGAGATGTTACATATAGTATCAACCTTCAAACTTCAAAGAAGAAGGAATCACGGTTTGAATTTTATTTGAAGATAAACCTTGAGTTTCCCTAAAAATTTTCTAATCTCGTTAGCTGTTCCATTAAAAGATTTAAATGAAAATTTGTATTAACTGAAAGTAATATATTAAGCGAAAAAAATCACTTTAAACTTGGAAAAACTTGAATCATTTTGATCTTTCAAAATAAATCTCAAATTATTTTGTTTGATATCAGACTTCACTTATCTAGAGTTACAATCCGTGGATAATCCGTCAACCGTTATCCGAATCTGTCGAATCAGTTTGGTAGAAGATATCTGAAAGTCGGATAACTGCATCAACCGGATATCCTTGACGGATCATCCGGATCATCCGATTATTCAACATAATTCTGGCCAATTCTGTAGTGCCGGCCGGAATTACAATAATTACAGTCACGTGATATCGGATAAAAGGTTTAGCCACTGGGTAAGTTATGTTACACAAAATTTATAACTCTGGATTTTGGCCCGATTTAAGTCTACGGATATCCGAAGGGATTATCTGGATGGGATATCCTTCATCAGCCTTCATCTGATCCGTCTACAAAATTTTCATCCATTATCCGAAAATGTCAGATTGCAACACTACGCTTATCTTGGGTAAGAATAATCATGTATCAGTATTTTCTAAAATGCCATCTTGTCTGAGAATGATACTCGCCATGTCCTATTTGCGATGAAAACATGGGAATTATGGATTACATGGCGAATGGTATAGAAATGAAACGGGATATTGTCTTAACTGTAACAATTTGAGTAATAATTTCAAGTTCGCGATCGTAGCATAGATGAGGTGCAATGTAAGTTTTCTTAACAAATCACGTGGGACGTCTGTAAAATATTCTAGGGGATCCTTAACCTGTACCCCAGTTAATGTAATGAATTGCACATTGTTATAATTAAATTTTATATAACAGGTAATATTAATATTTTTTATATAATTGAACATTAAATTTATTTCATTATTATTGAATAAAGTTATTTGTTAAAGTAGTAAATATATATATATATTTACGTTTATTATTAATTACATACAACTGCAAAAATAATGCTATATTTTAATTTTTTTTAATTAAAAAGTTAAAATTAGTCAAATTTTATAAAAACAAATAAGTAGTTAAAGAGTTATTTGCAAATAATCAGAGATTAAATTTGTTTTACCATCTTTAGTATGAACCCTTTGGTAACCCGCACGTGCGTTTGTCATTGCATCATTCTCATTTGGAGTTGTTGGTTCACATCAATCATCGGTTTTTGATACTTAAAATATCTGACACGTCAAATGGAAAGCAATCCATTTTTGGTAATTCTTTAGCCAATAGATTTTTATTACGAAAATCAGCATCGCTATAATACGGCCGGTTTTTGATTACATTATCAATCGAGGCATCGCCAATACCGTCAAGAACATTTTTTAACCTATTTTTTTCCCAGAAGTTGGGATTTGTATCTCCGATAATGGCAAATGATGCCCGAGAGGAAAAAACGGGTCCAAAGTGTTTTTTAAAATCATCTTTTGAAACTACCAAAACACCTGATTCTAGTTCTTCCTTAATATATGGTTGCGAAGTAAAAATAATTGTAATAAGTATATAACCATCATTGTCAATAGTATTTAGATAATTCATTAGATTTTTCTTATCTTCTTCATTAACTTTACTTTTGGACATCATTTTTGAACCGTAATCCCATTTGCACTGGTTCGACATTAGAAATTTAAAATCAGCATTCTCAAGTTCTCTGACCAAAATCACGTCAGCAAACGGAGCACTACTACCATTGATAATTACTACTAAACCACTCTTCCAGTCGATTATTTCACCATCAGATTTTTCTGTTAATGGATTAGTGAACGGAAATTGTTCATTTGCTTTACATACACGAAGGGGTTTCAATTTTACGCTCATATCAAAGTGTACATCCGACACATCAGCACTGGGATATAATTCTCGTAAAGTCATTGTAGTCTTTCCCATTCTTATCGCCAGATTAGTACGAAATGCTTCATGGTATGCCACAAACTCCTCCCATTTTTCCCAATACATGCGATTATCATTTAACTTTCTTATAAGTGTAGGGCTAACAATACACAGAACGTCATTATATAAACAGATAAAATAGAAGGGCATATTAATTAAGAACTTATCGCGTCCGTCAGATTGTTTAACAGAGGAGAGAATAATATGTTTATCCCGTTCTAAGCTTCTAATTGTAAGATCTGGATTATCATCTTCCAAACATTCATTAGAGGCAATGGCAATACCTTCAATGCAATAATATATGAGCTTCATAGCAACTTTTTCGTTGTTTACAACATAGTCAGTTATGCCATACTGTTTATCGAGACTGTCCTTGACTTTGATGAAACAGTCCGCAAAGTTAAGATCTTTTTTTTCAAGTTTCTCGAAGAATTTTCTCCCTGTTTACCATCTACTCCAAAGCAGACGATAAAGAGTCGGTGAAGTGCGTGTGGCAACCCACCGGTATCCCTCAGAAGCTGAAGCATTTGGCGACAATATTTCCACTTATATGCATAGTTTTCAATTCCCGCATTGAATTTTTCTGCAAAATGATCCATAATCTGAATAATGGATTTATCATTCAATAATGGACAATCAACAAACTGGAATGAAATTCTTGAAGCTTCTTTATGTTGAATGACAGCCAGTGGAGCGGTCCCTGAAAGGAATGGTTGGACAAAGGTGGGTATAGCGGAATTAAGCATAAATTCCGAAATATGATTGATCATAGTTTTGAAGAGGTTTGTTGGTTGATTCGACTTATCCTCTTTATCCCATGAATCAATAAGTTGAAATTCATCAATATGAAGATATAGGTAAAATAAGTGTTTATCGGAGAGATTTAGAGATTTGCGAATTTCTTCGATAACAACATTAACATGAAAATTATTAAAGCTGTCCCTATATTGTTCAAGTGCGACGCGGAATTCTTGAAACGTCATTCCATATTCTTTTTCAATAAAAAACGCATGCGCAATTCGTAAGCCGACAATTATTGATGCAGCTATGCCATAATCTTGTGAAGTGAGTTTGTGACCATTTCCGAAGTCAATACATAAGTATTCAAGATGTGTGCTAGTTCTTCTTTCATGAGAAATATTACATTTATTATTGTAAATATTGTGAATATATTGAGGTACCTCTTCTTTGACTTGATTAAAAAGCTCCTGCCCAAATCAAGTTTTACCTATTTACAAGATAAATGAGTAACTGATACAAATTGTTTACTAGGAAAAGTACAAAGAAACAATACCTATCCCCGGGGCTCCTTCACTGACAATACACCAGTAGTTCGATTTTCCATCTCGGCCCGTAATATTACTGTATATTGTCTCCTTTATATAACCTATTGCCTCTTCGAAGTTACATTGTTGCAATGGCATGCTTAATACATCAGGCAATTTAGATAAACGCTTTAATGTATTCTTCTTAATAACCTCAATAATTTCCTTAAATGAAAGAGATGCTAATCAAAAAAAATCAGACAGAGAAATAAATGTAAATGATATAATCTATTTCTTGTTCGATTGGTAAAACGTTGGGAGACACTTACCAGTGGTATCGATCAGAAGTTGCACGATGATGTGAATGCCAAACTTGCTTTCCTTATCTTTAAAACTATTCTCATTGAAATATTCACTAAGAGGCAATCGAGGGTTCATCAATTTGTCTCCAAGTTTTTCCTTAATGTCATTTTCGGTAGATAAATTTTCAAGCACCTTTTCGTTCTTGTTGGCGCTAACAGGATCAACCTTTCAAAAATTCAGTTGGTCAAGAGAATAACTACAATTTTTTTTTCTATACAAGAAAAGTAACTTGACATGTGAAACTATAATATCTTCATATTTGATTTTGTTATCATCAACGGTAATTTCCTCACTAATAATAACTGGAATAGATCGGGTAAAAGCTTGTCCCAGAAATAGACAATTTAAGGAGAAAAACATTTTGAAGGTATTTTTTTTGTAAAATTAATTTTAAACGAAGTAAGAGAAATTTGAGGGAGCGTTGAAGCCTTGAAGGTATATATATACTTCTGAATACATCATGATTAATTATAATTGGTAACACGATGATATAAATGTTTATAAAATTAACTTGTCGGAAGCTTACTCAGTAGGTATTTGGTTGTACAACGACAATTAATAGCCAATAAAATTAATTTTAAATTATGTCATAAGGCTAAACCAATTTGATTATCTGTTTTAACATTTGTTGTGTTTATAAAAGTTTAGGGGAGAGGTCGAATAAAAAAAGATTTTATGAAACCACGTGACTTTATATATAAGTCACATGCAACCAAAAATTTATTATTATTGTATAACGGAAAAAAAACTAAACAACGTGATTGACCTTTTGCTTTTTCCTACTATTAAGCTTATTTTCCAACCATTTATAAAATGTTTTCCATTTTCATTACAACTACTATACTAACTTAAAATTTTCTTGTAAATTTTGAGGCACAGTTACAAAGTCATATTAGCACTACACCAATAACATATAGGAATATTTCCTGTTTTTTTGAGGTATAATAAAGCAATTCAATAGGTGAATCACAGGATATTTGAACTCTAACAAAAATCTTTTGTGCTAAACTATGATCATCCAGAAAAATTGTGATCCACAGGAATATGTGTAAGTTTGTAGTGCAGATTCTAAATCTTGTTTTTCTTGTTCTGTTAATTTTGATTCACTATAAAGGCATCATATTTTTTCACATGACTTACATATTATATAATCCCTGATTTTGGTAGAAATGAGAATATTATTTGGTATCAGCTCAGCTTTAGAATTTAAATTAATCAAAGAAGGATGAAATTTTTCTGTTGTGGGTTTGCCATGTAAATTTGCAAATATTTTATAATGATCAGCATTATCTATTTAAAAAGTAATATTTTATTAATATTTTAGTAATATTTTATTATTAATATAAAATATTACAAAGAATACATTGTGATGGTACTGAATCAGGTAAAAAATATAGATTCTGAAAGACATCAATTGGCATTCTGATGGAATAACAAATTTGCAGGAAAGTTGATTACATTTTTTAATCTAAAAAATCTGGAAAAATAAATATTTAAAATAAAACATTTTACATAAGGTAATTTATTACTAAAATAAATATACTCTTTCTTGACAATAAGTTTTAATAAATTCTACCAAAGGCTTATCTTTTCACAATTATTGTTGAGTAGTTTCATTTTTAGTCAATGTAGAATCAATTCACAATATGTTCTTAGTTTATGTAATAAGTAAATTAAGTTATTAAAATTATTGCAGTTTTCATAAATCTGTGTAATCAAAGTCACATGATGATCACTACAAAATTATGCAATTTTTTTTTCCTTAAAGTAACATCTTAAACTTTACTAAACCAAGTCACAATTTTGTTTGCTCATAAGAATATTCTGCTTTTATAAAAGCTTTGACATGAATAGTGCTCCGAATGAGTTGAATTGAGTCAAGTTATATGTAAACTCAATTCAACTCGAGTTAAATTGAGTCGAGTTAAAATTATAAAAAATACAAACTCAACTCAATTCAAGTCAAGTTGGCCTGTCAAACTGAATCAAGTCAAATCAAATTAAATCACGCAATTTTCTTCAGCTATACTAATCATTTTTATTTTTAGCGATAGCTGTTCTACAAATTTCTATTTTTGTAATTCTCAAAAAATTTTCATTTCAGATTTTGTATAACATTATTTCCAAAAAAAGGAAATTCTACCAAAATTATGTTAATTCAGCTTAACTCGATTTGATTTGATTTTATTAAATTATTAACTCAACTTGACTCGATTCAATTTTTAACTCAACTCAACTCAACTCAACTTGACCAACTCATGAGTCAACTTGACCTGTTTTAGAGCACTAGATGTAAATTTGGTTGCGTATACAAACTTATTTCCTGTAAAACATAAAAATTTGACAATTCTTAGCAATCCTTTGTGATTCTTGGTGATCTTATCATTACAAAAAATCTTTTTTTTAAAATTATGTTTCATTAATTATTTGTAAGAAAATAACAATTATTATTTAGTTTAAATTAAGGATGATGCTGTAATAACCGATAATTAACTGACGGATAAATAAATAATCGATGGATAAATAATTAGCCGATAAATACTATTTATAGTTTAGTTTAGTCACAAGATAGTCACATGATAATGAATTTCTTTTATTTTCTTAAATTCTTTAAATTTTTTTTAGTAGAAAAGATAGTAGATAATAGAAATAATTTTCTTAAAATGTATAAATACAAGTAGTTTTTGATAAGATTTCTGCAGTTCATAATTTTTGAAGTTCAGATTTTTAATAAAAATTTTTATTTGTCTTTATATTAAAAATATAATACATTCTTTTAGCCTTTTTCTTATGAGTAAAAAGTGCAATATTAATTATTTTTATAGAAATATGAAGAAACTATCACAAATTGAAATTTTGGTAAAAAATTTTGATTTTTTGTACTAACTTTTATTTTTAACCAAGCACTATTTCATGAACTCTGCATTACGTCAGTAGTAACATAAGGTAAATTTTTATTTTATTGGCGATAGGTGTTACAATTTGGTGCATGCTCTGAGAAAATAAAAGATTTTTGTCTTCATACGAAATCTAAATGAGAAAATAGAAGAAAGTTATTAAAAGAAAGTTAAAAAAAAAAGTTTTTCTAAAAGAATATATAAAATAATTAAAGATATAATATGAAAAAGGATTATATCGAAATGTTAAAATGAATTATGTATAAGAAAAAGAAGAAAAATACTACTATAAATAAAAAAGAATATAGTAAAGAAGAAAAATGTTACTATGTATGAAAAAGGATATAGTAAAAGAAAATTTATAAGACCTTAAAAGAAAGTCATGTAGTAATACTATGAAAAAGGAGTATTACAAGATTTATGAGATTTATAATAAGAAATTATAAGAAAAATTAAAAAAAAAATGAAATATATAAAGTAATATAAGAAAATTATTAGTAACAAACCCGTAAACTACTATACACTGGTCAAAATCAATACTATCAGGTATATATCGGGCACTCATATATTGGTAACTAATCAGACATATATCGGGTATTTACATATATTGGGTACCCGATTTGTCACTGATAAGTTTTCTAATATATATTGGGTACCTGATTTGTCACTGATATGTTTCCTAATATATATCGGGCACCTGATATTTGTACTGTTTGGGGCAACCTAAAGAAAGAAACATTTAGTAACGTTTCTTAAAGAATATTTTCGGTTCTCTTTGGCAATCTAAAAAAAAGAAAGAAAGAAACATTTAGTAATGTTTCTTAATAAATATAATAAAAAAACCTATTTTCCACCCTCCTTTTACCTAAATTCCAAAGTCTGGATCGTATTATTTCGTCTGGCAACCTAAAAAAAGAAAAAGAAAAGCGTTGGAAATGTTTCTCTTAAAAAAATAAAAAATACAACTCCTCTCCTTTACCTTAAGGTTGCTTGCTGAAACCCATCTGGCTCAACGTGAAATGCTGAAATGCCAAAACCTAAGACTAGCATTATATTATAATTTTGACATAGTATCAGCTTTCAGTACCCAAGGCTATGGCGACCTAAAGAAGAAACGTTAGTACATTTCTTTAACATTAAAATAACTCCTCTTTCTTCATTACTAATTAATTTAATTACGCCCTGATGTATTAAATTACGGCTAATCACATAATAATCACATTATCTTTAACAAATCATTATACAAAAAAGAAATTCTCATTTTTTCGGTTTTTTAACAGACTATTTTATTAAAAAAAACATATTTTTGGTCTTTATAGTTATACTATTTCATTAAAGAATAAAATAAATTTTTTTTTTCAGTCTTTAATTATTAAAAAAATTATCTTTTTTTCAGAAATACTTTAGGAACTGTCACCTGGACTTGAATTTGTGAAAAGGTAAGTTAAGCATATGGTCCTTTTATTATAGGAACGTCACTAATGTTCCTTTTTTTTCTTTAGGAACTGGCATTTGGACTTGGAATTCTTTTGCGAAAGGGTAAGTTAAAGGTGTGAGAGAAGGAAGGTTTGCTGTAGGAACGTCAATAATGTTCCTTTTTATTAAAAAAAACCTTTCCTTTAAGTCATTAACTTACTTTTTAATTGCCAATCCGTATATAATGGGTAGAAATTAACATAGTAAAACGTGGGGCTATTAATGTAGATCACTACTAATTTCATCATTTTGCACTAACCAAAAAATTTGACACATTTGTTACTAAAAGTAGTTATTAAATTACGTCATTTATCACATATTCGAAAAGCCACTAAAATAATAAGTTTTTTTTTCGTTTTATTTTAAAAAGTTTTATATAAGAGAATGGCAGATTTCATAGTACTTTTCAACATATAATGAGATTCAAAAAATTTAAAATATTTAAATTTAGCTTCTTTTTTGCCACTTGTTGGCTCTATTGTGAGTAGTGTTCATAATTAAACTACTTTCTTTAAGTGCACATTGCTCTAATGCTTTTTCAGACATTTCTTTTTTAGAGGAGGCACTATACCTTTCTATCCATCCCTTTATTGTTTTTACTTCTGGAATATCTTTAACGCTAAGTTCATTTTCATATGCTAATTCTTTCAAACTTTCATGCATTTTTTCAGTAGTGTATCGGTCTTTTAGATTGAGATTACCTGCATGAAAATAAGCTTGCAAGTATTGTATAACTTTCTTGCTTATGCGTTTACCTCCTCCTTTATTACCTATTTTTTGATTTTCTTTTAATGCTCAGCCAGGTTTCAGTGGAAATTCTGTATCAACCCTATCAATATTTGAATTGTTAATATTTTTATTTTTATTTATTTTTTTTTTTATAAAATATAGAAATTCAAACTTACCCCATTTGATTTAATATTGGAATTGGTGAATTTTACATTTTGTCACGTTCAAGCGATTTTTGCATACCTTTTTTCATTGATAATGATGTTAATCATGGTGTTTTTGGCTTTGTTGGTGCTGTATATTCAGAATTAGGATGATTTATTTCACCACAAAATGTATTTATGTCAGTGGGTAAAAATTCTGTCTATTTTCCAATATTTGAAAGCGATTTTGCTCTAATATATCCTGCAGCCTTCTCAGTTATTGGCCAATCCCACACAAATCATTTGGAGATGCCAGGTATGGTTTTAGTATTTTTATAATTAGTGTTGCTATATTTGAGAAATAAAGAATAATGATGTGATTGTAAGGAATTCTAACAATTTAGTAATATAATATTCATACCATAATTTTTCTAAAACCATGTTTTCATTATTTTTATTCCGATTAAGTTTAATTTGAGCAACTGAAGTTCCACTTAATTCTTCTATTGCTCTTTCAATATCTTGACTAGTGCTCTACATGAGCTGAGCTGGCTCAAACTTTCAAGCTGAGCCAAGCCAAGCTATGATTAAATTGGCTTGGTGGCTCACGAGCCAGCTTGGAAGAGCTCAAGCCAGTTATTAGACTCAGCTCAAAAAACTCAAGCCTGTAACAGGCTTAGCTCAAAAAGCTCGAGCTGACTCATGAGCCAAACGAGCTATTATACAAAAAAAAGAAACTGCTGGAACTAATAAGTCCAGCGTTTTTACATGTACAATTGAAAAAAAATGCCAAAACTATCAGTTTCAGCATTTTTACATATAAAATCAAAAGAAAATCACCAGAACTAATAATTCTGGTATTTTTACATGTACAATCAAAAAAAAATGCCGAAACTATTAGTTTTGGCATTTTTACATGTAAAATTGAAAAGAAAACCACCAGAACTAATAATTCTGGCGTTTTTACAAGTAAAATCGAAAAAAAATGCTGAAACTATCAGTTTCAGCATTTTTACATGTAAAATCAAAAGAAAAATGCTGGAACTAATAATTCTGGCATTTTTACATATACAATCGAAAAAAAAATGCCAGAACTAATGATTCTGGCATTTTTACATGTAAAATTGAAAAGAAAACTGCCAGAACTAATAATTCCAGCATTTTTACATGTAAAATCAAAAAAAAATGCTGAAACTATCAGTTTCAACGTTTTTACATGTAAAATCAAAAAGAAATACGCTGGAACTAATTATTCCAGCACTTTTATATGTAAAATCGAAAAAAATGCTAAAACTATCAGTTTTGGCGTTTTTATATGTAAAATCAAGAGGAAAAATGCTGAAACAAATAGTTTTGGCGTTTTATATATAAAAACAAAAAGTAAAAAACGTTTCACAACATTTTTTAAATAATTTAAAGAAAAAATGTTGCGAAAACATTTATTTAGTTAAAAATAATATTTTGCAACGTTTTTCTAATAATTTAATGTAAAAATGTTGCGAAATATTATATTATACATTAATTTAATTAAAAAAAATGTTTGCACCATTTTTTTAAATAATTTAAAGTAAAAACATTACGAAAACATTTTTATGATAAAGCTCGAGTCCAGCTCGGCTCAAGTCAGGATTTTCATGGCTCAGCTTAGCTCGAACCGAGCTGAGCCAAGATTTTTTGTGGCTCAGCTCATTTTAGGCTTGGCTTGGTGCAGATCTTAAAGCTGAGCTAAGCCAGACTGTAGTTCGGCTTGAGCTGGCTCATGTAGAGCACTAATCTTAACCTGATGTAAGTTCACAACCAATTTGAATATATTATTTTATTGCATGAGCAATCTTTTTTATTTACAAAAATAAATATTTTGAATAAAAAAAAAAAAAATATGAAAAACTAAACAACAGCTAACATACCGTTGTATGGTATGAATCTACAGTGGTTTTAGCTTCACCAAGTTCCAAAAATATCCACCCATGTACCTCAACTCTATACCAATCATACCAATAACTTACAATAGCCATGAGCTCAGAATTATGATAATGGTCACCATTATCAGAAATGATTTTAATCTAACGTGACAAGAACTTATGGTATTAAATATAACTTTAAAATAAGATACCATAAACCAGGCATCTTGTTTTGTATCACAAGACCTATAGATGCTATCTAAATTCACTAATTACATTATTTTGGCAGCCATAAATAATTCCGTAACTGTAATAAAATGCCGTAAATTGTAAATGCCGTAATGCCATAATGCCATAATGCTATAATGCCGTAAGTTTATATGCTGTAAATAGACTTGCATAACTTTATTTTTTAATTAAAAAAAATCAAAAAAAAATCTTTTTTTTTAGAAACGGTCCTGGCGGATTTTCTGGACTTTCGGTAATTGGGAAAGGCTTTCTTTGACGTTTATTTTTAAAAAACACTATTAACTTCATTTAATTATTATTTTTTTTTAGGAACAATTTTGTGGACTTCTTAGGCTTTTTGGTAAGTCAGGAAGAATTTTCTTTGACATTTATTTCTAAGAAATGACATTAACTTCATTTCTTTTTTCTTTATTTATTAGGAATAGTCCTGGACTCCTGGCAGATTTTCTGAACCTTCCAGTAAATGAAGATGGACATTTATTTTTAAGAAATGATATTAACTTCATTTCTTTTTCATTTTTTTCTTTTTGGTATAATAAAAAATTTTTTTAAAGAAAATAAGATTGTTGATTCTATTGTAATGAATTATTTAATATAAATAATCATAAAATGAATAATGAATAAATGAATTATATACTTTATTTACTATAATGTTTATTTTATTTACTAATTAATGTTTGTTTACTTTGATTACAATTAATGTTTATTTAATACTAATTATAATGTTTATTTTTACTAAATATACTACATTTACTACTTTACTAATTCCTCATCATCAAGTATTGCTTCAAAATCAATATCTGAATCCTCATAATCTACAAGTTTGACAGGTTGTTGAATTCTTGAATCTGAATTTTCATCAATCTGTTCTCTAAAATCATCTAAGTTCATAATATCTGTCATAAGAAAATTATTATTAGTATCATCCTCAATAATTCCATCATTTGAAACCACATCATCATTTTTTTCCTCATTATCATCATCAGTAAAAAGATCATCATTATTTATCATAGCTGTAGTTACTTCTCGCAATGCAGTTTCAAGTTTATCTTCACTCAAATTACTGCTAGAAAATTTTAGCTCTACCTTCGCATTTGTGATGTAATATGAATATATCTGAGCCATTGATTCAAGCCGATTAATATCTAACCTAAAATATAAACTATTAATAAATTATATTAATATTAAATATTTTTTTAAATTATTATATAAATACCTTATTCTCCGCTTTCCTATCATCCAATTAAAAAGCTCGTTCACATGCAGCTTGATAAGGAGTAATAGCAAATAATTTTAAAGCTAATTTTTGAATATAATTTTTTGGCTGTCTACATGTTGACTACCAAAGTTCAGGTGTATCATGTCCATCTTTATATTCCATATCATAAGGAGATTTCTTTTTACAATATGATCGAAGTTGTACTAGAAAATTGTACAACTATTTGTATTGTCACCAAATTTTAACCAAATTTTCATTGCAGTTAATGCTATTTGACGAAATGTTTTATCTTAAAAACCATTATCTAAATAAATTTAAATAAATGAATATATTAAATAAAATAAAACAATAAAATAATTAAGTTTACTTCAATATTTTGGGTGAAAAAAGAAAGCAATAAGATATGTATCAGTATCAAATTGTACCCAATGTTTATTAAATATACTAATACATTTTTTTTGAAAATCTAAATCCAAATAATTTGAAATTTGCTTAATTGCAACTGCCATCTTAATTAATTCCATAAATATTGATGCCATATTGCTTGCATTTACTTCAATAACCTGAACTGCTCTTTTAGCAGGTGCAAGAACTGCTCGAAGTTGCTCAATATCTTGAAAAAACTGACGATTTCGAAGAAGGTTTTTTGTTGAAATTGCATTATGAAAAATTTCAGGTTGAGTTTCAAGAATCTAAATTATAATATAAATATTAATTATAGCTTTTATTTTAAATGTTTATTATTAACTTACATTTTTAAGATTATTTTTTAAACGAATAATCGAATCACAACAATTCTATGCAGTAGACCATCTTGTTTTTACAGATGTTTTTAAACCACCTCCTTTTGTTAAAGATTGAATAATATCTTCTTAAAGGTGTACACCTGCACGATATGATATTTTAAAAAAAGTTATAATTGTTTAACACTTTTTAAATGTGTTTTTTGCAAAATCCAATTTGATAATATCACTTGTAATAAGATTTATATGGTGTGTCATACAGCGTATTGATAAAATATAAGGATACTTTTCAGAAATTAATCTTCTTGCCATTTGCATAGCTGATTCAGCATCTGATATCACAGCTGCAAATTTTTTTAGTCCAATTGTAGTCAAAACATTTTCAATTTCAGTAGCATTAAAAGATCTAGCATGAGAATCAACTAATGTATCTTTTAAAGTATGAATGAATATATTGCCTTTTACCAGGAGTAATTATTATAAAGGCATAAATAGATCTTCCTAAAAGATCAGACTACCCATCAACTGCTATATATAATAGAATTAAAATTTAAAATATTAATTTATACTTTTTAATTTGATATAATTTAAAATAAATTACCTAATGTTAAATCCTCTTCATATTTAAGTTTTTCTTTGATTTTTTTCAAAACTATTGCAGTTTCTTTATTCAAAATAGTTGTTGAAAGTGACGATCATTTAGAAGGATTATGGGCAAAACAAAGACTCTGGACAAAATCTATAAAATAAGGATGATTAATGGTTGAAAATGGGATTCCACAACAAACAAAATATTGAATTAATGCTTGATCAATTCTATCCTTTTTATCTGCATTAATTTCAGCTGCTGATAAATCAGTATCTAATTTTTGTTTTCTATTTGTAGATGTAGATCCAATTGCTAACATCTCCATATATTCTGATTTAATAGCTAGTGGCACTTCCTTACAATGTAATGCTAAATGTGATTTTAAAATTTCTGGTCTTCCTCTAGACCATATTTGTGTGCAGTAATGGCATTTAGTTGTATACATCAGGGAATTTTTTAGGATGCAGAATTGCGGAAAACTGCAAAATTTGCAGTTCTCTGTATTTTTTTTGCACTTTTTTGACGCAATTCTGCGAAGTTCTGCAAATTTTGCAATTTCACAGATTACTGCAAAATTTTTTCACAAAATTTGCGAAATTCTGCAATTTTACAGGTTTCTAAAGATTTATTAAAAAAATTCTGCGAAATTCTGCAATTTTGCATGTTTCTGCAGATTTATTAAAAAAAATTCTGCGGTAATTAGGATGGAAAAGTTCCACAAATGAGCAGCTCGAGCATGGTTCCGGATGTTGCAAAACGTTTTTTACTAGTTAATTAATTAAAAAAAAATGTTTTCGCATGTTTAAAATATTACAAAAATATTAAAAATTAAACCGATAATGAATCAGTAAATCAGTTCATTTTTGGTATTTATCACAGTTTCGGTATTGATGATTACCAAAACTGATCAGTTTCAGTAATTAACAATACCGATACTAATCAATTCAGTTTAGTTTTGGTTTTAGCAAAAACTGTACTGAACCGAACTGATTAGAATCCTAATCAATAGTTATCACTTATCAATCAGCTATCAATAGGCTACCCTATTGGTAGCCTATTGAACTTGCACTATAATCTGTTACCAATTGGGCAGGCTGATTGATAACCTATTGATAACCTATTGATATCCTATTTAACTAATTTCGACCTGTGAAAGATACATCAGTTGATTCTCATACTGGATCTTTTAATGCTACTGAAATTGAAAATGTTTTGACTACAATTGGACTAAAAAATTTGCAGCTGTGGTATCAGATGTTGAATCAGCTATGCAAATGGCAAGAAGATTAATTTCTGAAAAGTATCCTTATATTTTATCAATACGCTGTATGATACACCATATAAATCTTATTACAAGTGATATTATCAAATTGGATTTTGCAAAAAACACATTTAAAAAGTGTCAAACAATTATAACTTTCTTTAAAACATCATATCGTCAGATGCATACCTTCAAGAAAATATTATTCAATCTTTAACAAAAGGAGGTGGTTTAAAAATATCTGTAAAAACAAGATAGTTTACTGCATGGGATTGTTGTGATTCGATTATTCATTTAGAAAATAATCTTAAAAATGTAAGTTAATAATAAACATTTAAAATAAAAGCTATAATTAATATTTATATTATAATTTAGATTTTTGAAACTCAATCTGAAATTTTTCATAATGCAATTTCAACAAAAAACCTTCTTTAAAATCGTCAGTTTTTTCAAAATGTTGAACAACTTCGAGCAGTTCTTGCACATGCTAGAAGAGCAGTTCAGGCTATTGAAGCAAATGCAAGCAATATAGCATCAATATTTATGGAATTAATTAAGATGGCAGTTGCAATTAAGCAAATTTCAAATTATTTGGATTTAGATTTTAAAAAAAAATGTATTAGTATATTTAATAAACGTTGGGTATAATTTGATACTGATACATATCTTGTTGCTTTCTTTCTTTACCCAAAATATCAAGGTAAACTTAATTATTTTATTGTTTTTATTTTATTTAATATATTCATTTATCTAAATTTATTTAGATAATGGTTTTCAAGATAAAACATTTCATCAAATAGCATTAACTGAAATGAAAATTTGGTCAAAATTTGGTGGCAATACAAATAGTTGTACAATTTTACTAGCATAACTTCGATTATATTGTGAAAAGAAATCTCCTTATGATATGGAATATAAAGATGGACATGATACACCTGAACTTTGGTGGTCAACATGTAGACAGCCAAAAAATTATATTCAAAAATTAGCTTTAAAATTATTTGCTATTACTTCTCATCAAGCTGCATGTAAACGAGCTTTTTC
>QZLH01000553.1:0-14866 GCA_003833135.1 Oehlia diaphana
TTCTTATCATCATAATAATATGAAGAAGGTGACTCGTCACGTTTATTATTCAATTCAATCCCGCCATTAGGAGTAGGAGCAGCAGTAACTACATATATATAAAATAAAGTTAGAAAAAACATTTTACTTGTATTTTTTAAAAATCGAGTTATATATTCACCTTCATTAAGGGTTGAAACTCCCAAAATTGCCAAACAAATAGCTATTGTTATCTTCATAATTGAATTTTAGACTTTTTATTTTATTTTGATTTCGAACTTTTAATTTATTTCAGATCGAACTGGAGAATTTTTGAAGGGAGAAGAGTGAGGGTTTATATAGTTTTTTGAATTCGAAATTTTCTATTAGTAGTTTACATTACAGTATTTTGACTTACCAAATTCCCTTGAATAGAAATTTTCATTGTTATTTTCAATGATGTTAAATTTTAATTAAATAATCTCTTCTCCTCATTTCTTTTAAAGATCTTCAATCTATTCTTTCAATTTTCGGCTATTCTTCTCATTCTCGTGTATTCAATCTTATGAGAATACGGTTTCCCTTTTAAAAAGGAAATTCATAGAACCATACTGGGTAATAATCTTTTAATAGGTTAATTAATTTCTACAATACGTAAGCCGCCAACAAAATTTTAGGGCTTGCATAATAAGTAAATTATTTAGATTTGAATATTCATTCTAATGCAGATCATTCTGGGTCAGTAGTATCAATTGTAAAACAAGGTTTTCAAAGAACTCGAGGCGAAATGAAAAATTTTATTTGTATTACATTGTACATGTACGTTTATTATATTTTTTTATATAAAGAAATGGTAATACAATAGGCGTAATATTTTTTTTTATTATTATTATCATTGTCATTAACTTTATGAATATGAATGAATTAAATAATTTTCATAGTCGTACTCGATTAAAAAAATTTTTTGATTGATGTGGCTCATATTAAAGAAGAAAAAAATGATAGTCATGCAATTGTGCATAATATGAAAACTTTAAAGCCTTCAAAAATGGTTGATCCCGATGTTGATCATGAAATACAATTTCTAAGCCACGCCGATCACAACTTTTTTTTTACATAAAAAACCTTTTCTTTTTTTCTTTTGTGTATTCTAATAAACAGACCTTTTTTAGTAGGAATTTTCAATCTATTTGCTGCTTGACCTTGATATCACACTTTGGATCATATTTTAGATCACAGAACGAATACGCTTGGATTACACTTTCATGTAATTGTGCTAAATATTTTTTTTTTTAACTTGTTGCGAGACAACGAAATAAAAATTTTGTTAATATAATACATAAATATATATGAAATTGATATTACCGTATATGAAAATTTCTCCGACTAATGATCAAAATTTTTGTATATGGATATATATATATTTTTTATATTTTATAGACGAGAAGTAAATGTTAGATAGCATTTTCGATAGACGGTAGTTTTGTAAGTTTCAGTATGAATTTTTTATTTACTTGCTATCTTATAATATTTCTGTGATTTTTTACGGGAAAAATTTTCTAATTAACTAACTCATTTTTAAAACGCTATATAAAATTGTTTTTTGACCGTTATTTAAAATTTTGAATGGTTTGTAGAAGAATCTGGCGTGAAAACAAGGCATTATATTATTTTATAAGTTGAAATAATGTTGAAATTTATAATTAGAAATTTTAGCATTCTTCAAACGTTTATTTAATTTTATAATAGATTTCTTTCTTTTTTTTTTTTTTTTAAAAAAAAAAAAAAAAAAAAAAAAAATATTTTAAATTTAATTAATTTATTTATTTAATTTATTTAATGAACTTTTTAAAATATTTGACAAATAAATACAATAATTAATGATTAAAAATAATAGATTTTAAAACTTTATTGGCTCCTCATAATATATCTATGCTCAAATTTTTTTATGAAAAAAAAAAAACAAGAAAGCGACTCGTTAAATTTATATGATTAGTGATTATAAAAATCTTAATATGAAAATCAGTGAAGACCACGTACTTTTTTTTGCCCAAATTAATTAAGAACAGTAAATTGGTGTATACAAAGGAGTTAAAGAGTACGATTATATTTTGACAGTTTCAATAATTGGTCTAATTTAATATGGAAAAATCTTTCAATTTAAGTAATTTAAAAATTCTCTTTCGATACGAAACTCAAGAAAAGAGAAACGAACTTTTTTTTCAAAAATTCTAATAAAATATTATGAAATAATGCAAGTTTTATTAACATTAACTTTTCGTTACAATTTATAGTCATTACTTCAACAAATTCTCTAAGCTTTTTTAAAAAGGCTTTCTACTTACAACTCTTCGTTGGCCTTTCCATTATTAGTTGGCCGGGTCTTAACCTTCTGTCTATTATATCTATAGCTTCTTATCCTGATCATCCTTCATTCCGGACGCTTCCTTTTTTGGAGTCCTTCTTACGATCTTCGATGTCCGACTAGCGTCGGAAATCTTCTTTTTCGAGATATGATGTAATTTTTATAAAAATCATTGTATTAATATTATCTCGCGATTCGTTACATTTTCATAACGTGATTAAAAGAATGTGCTACTTCAAAATTACTATTACAGCTTTAATTCATGAATTTCCCAAAATACTCGTGACATTTTTAATATGAAAAAGGCATCAAAACGTGTGATCGCTTAATACCCGTGACAAAAGGTAGTCACGTGCCATAAATGTAAAGATAAGCACATTCATTTTCTTTCTTTTATAATTGAATTTTTTTTTAAAAAAAAAATGGCTGATAATAAATTATTACCAAAATTATTACAAAATTTAACCGAAATATTAAATGATGAAGAGTATTATGATATTACTATTGAAGTTGGAAACGATCCTTATATAAAAATATTTCGTGCTCATATGATAATTTTACATTATCGTTCCCTTTACTTACGAAGAATTTTGTCAACCAATAAATAGAAAAATGATGGAACTTTAACACATATTAAATTACCAAATATTTCTCCTGAAATTTTTCAAATAATTTTGAAGTAAGAAAAAAAAAATTTATAATGATAAAAATAGTTGAAGCTTTTTAATAATAATTAAAATTTTTTTAATTTTTTTTTTTCTATAAATAATTATTTTTTTTTTTTTTTAGGTATATTCATGATGGAAAACTTTATTTAAATGAATATTATAATTCAGATATAATTCAAATCCTAATTGCCGCTAATGAGCTTAGTCTTCAGGATTTAATTCCCTATTTACAATCTTTTTTGATCGAAAATAAAGCAAATTGGATTGAACAAAATTTTATTTGATATTTCAAAAAATGATTCTTTCTCTGAACTTCAAAAATATTGTATTGATTTAATGACGAAAGAACCTGTTAAGATATTTAACTCATTAAATTATTCTTCAATTCCAGTAAAACTATTGATCACAATAATTCAAAATGATAATCTTCAAATGAGTGAAATTCAAGTATGGGAACGCGTTCTTAAATGGGGACATGCACAAAATCCAGGACTTCCTTCTGATATTACAAATTATTCAAAAGATGATTTTAACGCTTTAAAGAGTACTTTACAACAACTTTATTTCATTTATTAAATTCTACAATTTAACCAATAAAGAATTTACGGATAAAGTATTACCTTATAGAGAAATCTTATCTGAAGAATTATTTATAAATTTATTAAAAACATTTCTAAGTCTTTCGGATCTTAATATCAAGCCAAGTGATAATTCAAAACCTTGTATAACTAAGAAAGTTAATTTAAAAGCCATTGATTCAAATATTATTACATCTCAACATGTTGAAATGATCTCAAAATGGATTGATAGATTAGAAATTACTGACGAGTTACTAACTTCTTCATATGAGTATAAACTATTATTTCCTGGATCCCGTGATGGACTTACACGACATAAATTTCATGAAATTTATGATGGTATACCTCGCACGGTAACAATTGTTAAAGTGAAAGATAGTAACGAAATTCTTGAGATATAACCCAATTAAATGGGCATCGAGTTCTATGTGGAGTGTTACTAAAGATACTAGTTTTATATTTTCTTTTAATAATGACGTAATTGAAGATTACATCTTAAGTCGTGTAATGAATGGAAGTAAAGTCACATATGTTGGAGATAATTGCGGTCCAATATTTGGTGATGGTGACCTTACTATATTGAGATCGCGTAAAATAAGAAATTAAATTTTAGAGGGTCTTATCGTTTTTCTTATTATGATTATTGACGGAGTAAAAAAGACTCTTATGAAAAACCATTAGAAAAACTGAAAATGAATTTAAAGTAGAGAAATGTGAAGTTTTTCAAATAATTGATCAAGTTTTAATTTATTACTTCTATTTCAAAGGGGAAATATAAAATTATTAATAAATTAGGATTATTATAATTTATGTTATTTATAAACGAAACTATACTTTAATTGATGGATTCAATGCTTTTTTCTCAATAAAAATAAATAGTTTTGTAAAAAAGATAGAGTTTAATTAATATAAAGCAAAAAATGTTGTAAAAATACACAGGAGAAAAAAAGGCAGAATTATTATTAAAATTACCGAAAGTGAGGATTAAAATGAAAATAATTAACAGATAAACGATAATTTATCTATCAATTTTTTAATTTTTGCATTTTATTATTAAATATTGTACCAAGTAAAAATAAACAGTGTCAAAGAAATCGTCTAAGAAGGTTTTATAAATTGAATTTTTAATCACAAACGATTAATGTTTGACAACTCAAGACAATTTTTATAAAAATATTTCTGCAATTTTTAAAAGTGTTGAATGAACTGTCATTTTTATATTTATTAATATTTGATTTTTTGCGCCATTTTATAAAATTTTATTCGTTTTTGCTGAATAAGAAAATCAATCATTAGCATACAATTTATAAAATAATTACCATGAAGTCAAAAATTTATTGAAATTTAGCACGTGCATAAAAAATGTCTTTTTTCCATCTTCTTTTAGGTAAGTAGGTTGGGAGTGTGAGTTGTATATGGGTGGGTGGCATGTGTATGTATGTTTGTGTATTCTCTCATTTTCCCTCTTTTACTTTCCTTTTCACCTTTCCTTTCTCTTTTTTCTTCCCTTTCTTTTCCTTATTCCCTCGCTCTTTCTCTTTCCTCTCTCTCGCTTTTCTTCATCAGGAAATTTTTTTATATGTAAAAAATATGCAATATATTGTGCATGAAAAAACTGATTTGCATACCCTGAAAATGCACATTAATTGCATATTTAATATATATAATGTATTCTCCATACAGTAAATTGTAAAATGTTTATTTTTATATAAATTTGTACAAAGAATTATACTAATACTTTTACATATAAGCCATTCAGATATAGTATTTTCAATAATTACTATATTTTGTCTTTTGGGCAGCACTTTTTCATCAAATCTATATAACATTTTGGAGTATTTTTATAGTTTCAGGGCGATCTCCTTCACAAATACTAAAAATAAGTTCAACATCATAAACTTTATTATTAATGGAGGAATACCTGATGTAAATTCCCACATCATCATTGAAAAACTATAGATATCACTTGCTGAAGTATAAGGGTTGTTAATATTTCAGGTGCCATATAAGGTATAATTTCATAAACTTTATCAATTTAATCATCTGATATTAAGATATTACCATCATGAAAATCACAATGAGTAAGTTACGTATTACTTTAGGTCCTAAAATAATTTTTTTAATAATTACAATTTAGTTTGCCATATAAATTTACTATATTAGATAAACATTTTTTTAAACTTCCTTTTTTTGCATAACTCATTATTATCTTATAATTTTAATTATTTGGATCTTGGGAAATTCCAATGAATTGAATAAATTTTGAAAATGATTTTTTCTGACAATTATAATGATGTTTTCACTATATACAGTAAATATTTAAAATTATTAATTTATAAGATAAAATAAAATATACAATTAGTACCTAATAAATAAAAATACTATGCTTCATCTTAAAAATTTATCACATAAACTTGATGAATTCTTAAGAATAACTTCATATTTGACCATCTATTCCATTGTTGCTCATCAAAGTTCCAACTATCAATAGGTCCATCTAACTAGATAGCCCTATAAATTACACTAAATAGTAAATCCTCCTTTATCATAATAATTAATAATATTATACTATTTATTATAAGGTATCCATTCTAAAACTTCATAACTACTTTTAGCATTAGTTGTGCTTCTTGAATAAAGATATCAAATAATTTATTTTTACTAGTACATTTTGAAAAATCTTGCTGAAATTGTCTAATATTACATTGTTGTCACCATTTGTGATCAATATATGGAAGTTATTTTATGCCAATAAAAGGCTTTTTCCAAATTCTTCTCTATCCCTTCACCATTTTCATAATATAAAGCAAGACCACACATTGACCCTTCATGACCCTACTCTGCCACTTTCTGAAAACCAGTGAAAGGCCATTCCCAAGTCCTTCTCTGTCCCTTTACCATTTTCATAACATAAGGCAAGACCGCACATTGAACATTCGACTCATTGCTTTTTGTCATTGTCATAAATTAGTATCCTGCATTTTCAAGTAATAATTGAAATTGCTCCCACTATATTCATTTCATTGATACAATGATGAAGGTGTAGTTGTAATACATTCTTACATAACAAATGGATAATATCGATTTGAACAACACAAAGATGGTATCAAAAGTTGAAAACAAAATTATTAACGTTTTTTAACTAGGGATAAAGCATTTGTAACTTCAATTCATTCCACTGACATTTGATGGATGTATCCCACTATTTTTCATTATTTAATCCATGTACGAAAATGTTATATCAATGTTACACCAAAACACTATGTCATTTAAATTTTATTTAATAAAACCGTGATCTATATAACCCTAACACTAATCCTTACCCTAATTGCCCTAATCTTTACTAATACTTACCGTCCTCCAACTTTTTCAACATCTCATCATCGATACAATTTTTCAAATAAATATCCAATCGATTCAAATGATTTACCATTTTTTGTATCTCAATTATTTGTTCTTGAGATGTTTCAATTGAATTCTCTGATAAAGCATTTTTACTAAATTCACCTCGTAGTCTGCCATAAGTGGATTTATATATACAAGGAAGAAGATAGATTATTCCCCAGGGAGAGATCGGTATGGAACCTATTGTATGAATTATAAAATTGATGAGAATTTGGAAGTTTATGAATACAATGTGAGGAAATTATGATGATTACCAAAAAGTAAAGCATGAAATGCTAACATAAGAGATATGGCACCACCAAGTAGACCTAATAAATTCAACACCTAAATATTTCAAAATTATCGATTAGATTTTAAACAAAAAATAATATATGTTATTAAGGCTCATTACTTAACCGTTTTCACTCTATGAAAAATATAAAGAAAGATTGTAATAAATAATTGAATTAAAAAATTGCAAAAATTGACACATAATAGTATTAAATTAAGTAAAATTTTCTTTTACTTGTATTGTTCCTCAGTAACAGTCAAGTAATTTTGATAATAAATTTGAAATTCGCCATAAGAACTTTGCATATCAGGGTTATACTGAGTTTCTATGAAAAAGAAATATTATAGAAATTTCTAATTTAATATTCATACCTAACATACATAAAAAAGAGAACTTACGAAGGTTTGATGTCATATAGTATTCATCCTTTAATTGCGGAGGTATTCCTAAAGAATGCATAGAGGGTAAGTACCAAAAGCTTTATATACAATCTATTGAAACATCATCTAAATATTTTACCTAAATAATTAAATATAGATGGCTTAATTGCTCTTCGAAGCCTTCGGGAGATTTTAAAAATGAGATCCTACAATATCATGCATAAATTAGACATATTGTACTTGTTTCCTGATAATTTGAAAGAATGAACTTTACATGTTTATAAAGTAGAGTATAATTATTCAAATTGTACAGAGAATTTACAAATTTGGCATCAAAATTTTCTGAAAATTTCAAATCCTCTTTTGATGGAGCTAGAGCTAGTAATTAAGAACAGAGATTTTTAAACAAATAATCACAGATAATGACATTAAAAAAAAAAAGTTAATTTACTTTGATCATAAATAGAAATAAAATGCATTTCTAGCATTTCTAGAATATGGTTCTGCGTATAGACTAAACATCATGATATAAGTGCCAGAACTAAGATTTTGTGTTTCATCAGGCAATATTAACACCGCATTCGTATCATTGACTCTGATCTTATGTTTAAATTTGCCACATATGTTAAAGCTATTGTCGGTGATGATTCCCTCATTTATGTCTACATTAATAAATTAACGGATCAATTATCAATAATAAACAAACGTTTTTTTTTAAAAAAAAAGGTCGCAAACCCCTAAGAGTGCACTCGAGTGTAAAGTTCTTGTACGGAGATGCAGATATTAATATGGCTAAAGAATAGCAAAAATAAATTTATTTATTGCGTGTTTTATGGGGAACGGCTTTAAATATGGTGAAGATATAAAGATGAAATAACCTGGCATAGGAAGAGAATCGCTTTCATTGTAGCTAACACGAATCGATGGAATTTCTTTTACAATGTCATTAATTTGAATGGCCAAATAAACGACTATCATTAGTGACGCAAGAACTAAAAATGATAGCCTACATCTGTAGATTGCACTTAGTTCTGCTTTACGTCTTTTAAAAATACTAGCCATTGAATATTTGCAATATGTATAATATGTATTTATTAAAACTTTTGCACGCACGATAAATTGCAGATATGACCTTTATTATATGTGAAAATTATTGTTTTCTCGCATCAGAGGTCTTCCTTATTGTTTTTATTTTACAGCTGTTATCCCAATAAGTATAACTTTAATAGAGGTAAAAATGGCTCAATGATTTTTTTGAAGTATATTTCTGGGTGTTACTTCGGGTATTTCGAGGTATGTTACATAACAATAAGTACAAATAACACGGAATTGCCAAATAAATCGCCTGATCGACAAAGGATCCATTGTGACTCAAGTGTACAATAAGGATATATTTGTCCTACATGGAGACGGTATAAGAAAATCACGTGTTATGATTCATTGGATATTAGACACGCAAATCACTAAAATGTATTATGAACTATAATTAAATTGTTTCTAAACACCTAGAATTTACATTATAATATTCTCTTTAACTAAGTTCAATTTAGACTAAAAAAAAAAAAAAATGTAATTATATAAACTAATTTACTAATTTACTATAGACTCTTCCTAAATGTTGAAGCCGTCTAAAAATTAAAATTGATAACAATTATTACTAAATTAATGTTTTGATAAATTTTTTTTAAAATTTTTTTAATATCTTCATGATTTTTTTTTAATTTCCTATTTTTCACGAGGCTTTACTACTTTGTATATCTAAACCTTCCCTTAAAATTGATAAACAAAAAATTTAATTGCGATAAAATTAATAAAATTAAAAAACAACAAAAAAAAAATAAAAATTTGAAAAAAAAGAAACGAAACAAGAAAAAATTAATATGTTGATAAAAGAAAAATCATCAATCTAAGATCTTGATAGAAATGTATTCGATAGTCGTCCGAGAGTCTTTATTCGTCCGCGTAAATCTACAACCATTTCCAAGCGTAAATAAATAAAATTTCCTCACCAAACTTATTTAATTATTAATAAATAGATGTTGTCTATTCTACCGTTGTCACTACGCGTTTCTTGTTTTCGTTCAAATTACTTTTATCCAAATCCAAAACATTCTCTTTCATTGAGCTTGTTGCTATCTCCTTCTAATCTCTTACTAAATTCATTGTTCAAGTTGTTATAATTATCATGTTCTTCTTTGCTTCTGGATATCGTTGATATTGCTGTTAATTTAGGACTCGTCAAAGCATCTTCAAATTGTTCATCTCCGAAGAGGAACTTGCTTTATCATTTGTTTGATTCCTATTTTGCAGCTTTATATCATTTTAGTTATTTTGACAATTTTTGCGAAATGACCATATTTTTCGATGTAATACTTGATGACAGGTTCGTCTTTTAATTTTTCTTCTACTCTCTTAACTGCTTGCCAACTGTATTTCTTCTTGATATCTTTCATGTCGATCTTAGTAGCGTCAAACATCCTAAAATTTACGTTCATCTTTTTCTATAATTGTGATGTTTGATCCGCCTTTGATGAAGATTTCCTCCATTGCTTTTGTTAGACAGATATTAGTTCGAACGATCTTATATTTGTAGTTCCGTTTGACCACTAATCTCTCCACGTAGTCCACTTTCTTCAAAGTCTCATATATTTCTTCATCTTTCCAAAAAGCTGGAAAATCATAAAATTTAAATCACGTGATTTTCGGCAAAATATTTTTCCAAATAATTACTATCGGATGTTATTTTAACCGGAATTTCGGAGATCGCTCCATTTTGTGATGGTTTTATTCCTTGTCGATTTTAATCTAGCCTGCACGACTCGTTTGCCGTTTCTTCTTTATATTTATCTCCTTATTTTCTTGAAAAGAACCATTGGTTCCGTTGTAATCCCCAATTTCTTTATTTGTTCATGATTTGTAATTTCTTCCTCTTGTAGCTTGATTAAATGTGCTTTTTCGGCCAATTCTGCTTCTAATTCGAGCTTCTTCCCACTCACGTGAATTATCTTCGTTGTTAGATGGAGGGGAAATTTTGTTGCGCTCAAGAAAATTTTTGAAGTTTATCTGATATTATGTCTTTCACTTCATCTTTTTCAAATAAAAATTGCGGTATCAACCATTCTTCAGTGTTGTTAGTTTTCTGCATTTTATTGTAGTAAAGTATCCTCTATCCCTCTAAAATAACCATGAAACTCTCTCATGAATTTTTTATTGTTAACTCTTCTGAGGTGGAAACTATAACTTTTGACATATTTATATATCTAATTTATAGATTTTGTATATAAATTTTGGTTTATTCTTCCGTTAAAAAATTGGTATGGAAGGTCGACGGAAAGAGTTTCAAATCCCTTTATTTATAAATTTTTGTTAATATATTACCTCATTAAAACGCCATTTTTCATAACACAACTTTTTTTCATTGTTCTTAAAATGCCACCAAGTAGAAAAGGTAAAGAAGAAGTGAAAAAAACAAAGAAAAGAAAAAGTTAATTATTTGTAGAAAAAAAAGAATTATGTGAATGGAAAAGGGATAATCTATCATATAATCAAAGATGGTCTTTTTAATAAATTTGATATATAAGTATGACAAGTTTGTAGTATATTAAAAAAAAAAGGATAAATGGCTGTCCCAATGCCCCTATAAAAAATAAGTGTCCAGAAATTGTCCAGAAATTGTCCGGAAAATTTGTCTAAAAGTACCTGGACATTTTCTGGACAATTAATGTCCAGAATTTGTCCGGAAATTGACCTGAAATATTTTTTCATAAAATTTGTCATAAAAAGATGTTTAATATGTAACCATCATTATAATTGCTCTTAACCTAAAATTTTATATCATAGATATATAGTATTTTTGCCTGCTCAACAAATTTAATTAGTATGACAAAGAAGGTTATGAATGTCAGTTTTGTGATTTTTGCATTTTTTTACAAAATTAATTTATCCTTTTTTGGAAGTAGCAACCAGAATTTGTCCAGAATTTTTTCATGTCCGGAATTTGTCCAGTTCAAATTTTCTGAATTTTTACTATATCCAGTATTTGTTCAGGTTTATCTGTCCAGAATTTGTCAAAATTTTATACTGGACAAATTCTGGATATGTCAAAATTTAAGTATCAAACCTGTAGCAAAAAAATAGACATATTCTGGACAATTTCTGGACATTCTAGATTTAATCTGGACAGTTTCCGGACATTTTTGTAGACATTTTCTGGACATTTATTTTTTATAGGGCTTTACAGAAATGATTATGGAAAAGAAAAATATGATGAAGGTAAAATAGATGGTCTTCCAAAATCATCTAAAGATACTATCTAAAAAAAAATCTTTCACAGGATCAAAGATGTAGTAATTTTAGTGGCAACTGGCAAAACTTCAATGATGAAAACATCAACACTTAATGAAAATCCAGACATTATTTATTATTCATTAGTTTATAATTTTGTAACTCATAAGTCATGCCACGAACAATTTATTTTAAAATTTTTAAAAAAAACAGAAAAAATTAATGTTTTCATTTAAATATTTTTTTTTTCACTTTACTATTTCTCTTTACAAAAATGTATACAATAATATTATACTATTGATTATTTCTGCATCTAATTTATTGTAAACATAATTCATCTTGTTAAATAATTGCGCTATAAAAGTATAATAAATTATAATCTTCGTAGAGCAAATAATTTTGTTATTATAAGGAACTTATTTTAAGTGCAAAATTAAATTTTTCTTGTGAATATTACTTTAATTTGCTATAATTTGAAGTCAACAGAAATAGCCTTAACAATTATTAAAAGAAATACTATGCTTTTTTTTTAGTTACAATGTTTTTGAAACTTCAAAACTAATTTTGACAAAAATCTTTTAAGACTTAGGTTCATATTTGCTAATTAAAATGATAATACTTGAATATGTTATTATGCAATATTGAAAAATTTATATTTTACCAATCTGAAAGCCTCCTTATTTTTAATATAATTTTTTTATTATCAATTTTTAAAAAAAAAGAAATTTATATATAAGAAACCAAAGTTTATTTTAAACAGTATTGAATATATAATTAATACAAAATAATTTAATAAGTTTTACCATCATAGATAGGTGAGATGACTTTTTCAGTTGAAATCTTGTTCTAAAAGACAAAGGTATCCAACCTATATTGGTAGTATTATTATCGCTATTTATGTCATAAATTTGATAAAATTTCATTAAATCAGTATTAAAGAATAAAATTATGTCGTATGAAACAATTCTAAGTCAAATTTATTATACAATAGAAAATGAAACAATTCTACATCATCTTAACAATTAGAATTTTGGAATTTAATTTTTTTTTTTATGGGATATGTTTTTTTTCGCATCTGCGATATGTCGCATCTCCCTTTTTTGGTAATTTTTATATATTAATTATGTCGATCATTTTGATCACATGATTTTCCATTTTTTAAAAAATCCTTGCGTGAGACCTTATGCACTTATTATGTACTATAAGAAACCTTGTACTATATGTATTTTGACCGCCCTACAAGTTTTCTTAATATATCAAAAAGGATTTAGAATGTCATTTTTGACTTTTATATGTAACATATTATAGGGGTGCGACATAATGCAGGTGCAATAAAAAACAAAACCCTTTTTTTATTATTTATTTTTTTAATTTTGTTCATATTTTTATTTCATATTTTATCCCATATTTTTATTCTAATTTTTTTAATTTTTTAATCAAATTTGCCAATGAAAGATATATATTAATTAGAGAAAATTTTATTTCTCTTTCATTTATAATATTATATTCTTTTTACGTTATAAAATTTTTTTCAAAAGTCAAAAAAAAAATCAAAGAAAACTTTTTCTATTTTTCTTCTACTACTTTGATCACAAATGTAGTGTTTTTATTATAAATAAAATAAAATAAAAAATTTCATATACAAACGAAACTTCTGCGCTAAACCAAATTGTGAAACACAACTATTGTGAACTTAAATTCTTTTTACTAATATGGTTACAAGTTACAACTAGAGAAAGCAAACTGGAAGCATATCAATTTATTTGCATCACGTGATATGTACATAAAGACGTAAATTAAATACAAAGTCTAATTGGTCGATAGGCATGTGAAACTGAATGACATTGCATCTGAAATGCTTAGAAGTAAACGGTCTTACGCTACGCTTCGAACAATAAATAAAACACTAAAATATAATCACTAACTTATATTTGTTATTAAAGTGATATAGTATAATCAAATAAAATCCTTCTAACCTTAATCCATAAAAAAGAACAAATAAAATGAAATATAGCATATAGATCTTTGAAACTAATATTTAAAGCTGACACTGACGAATTTGCGAAAATAAAATTTGCCTGCAGTATCATAAATTCAAATATTCAAATCATTTTAATAATTGATGTACAGATTAATAGTAAAAAACTAAATAAATAAAGTAGTATAAGAAAGTAATAAACATTATTGAAAAATAACGTAAACAGATTATGTAAGTCTTTTTTCTATTATTTAAATTATTAAAAAAGGAGGATTACTGGAAGATACTTGAATTCTCTTACATTAATAGTTGAAATTGATGTTGCTCAAATGATCAGCTATCATAAAACAATTGACCAATCATTTTTTTTTTATGTATAATATCAAATTCATGCTCATTTTTATCTCATTTTTACAGAAAATTTTTAATAAGTTATGTGCATGTAATATATAATAAACCAAGTTGATGAAGGATTAGAAATATTAATTTCAATAACATAAAAAAATATAAAAATTTTGTAAAATTAACCACATACATAATATTATATAAATAACAAAAATAAGCAAACTTTGTATATACACAGTGAAATTCGATAAACCAGATTTATCAGTTCCAATAAAAATATCCAGTTTAAGGAGAAAAAATTTTCGATATGGGAGTATTAGTGTCGACAGAAGACTTTGCAACTTTGGAAAAATATGTATACAAAAATGAAGAAGAACGAGCAACAATTTTACAGAACGCAGGCTGGGAATTAGAAGCACAAGACCACAATATAGTGATATTTATGGAGACCGATGTAATAACAGCTGCATTAATAAGACCCTATAAAAAGTAATTGTTCATTATTTGTACAGATTTTATACATTTTCATACGGAATATGTACAGAATTTGTAGTGATGTATACTGTACATTAAGATAATTTATTATATACATTTATTAGAAGAATTGTATGAAATATGACTGAATTTGTACGGT